>BSBK01008015.1:600000-875899 GCA_027943335.1 Chamaecyparis obtusa | reverse complement strand
CATGATGACATGAAGCAAGTTGAGAAACAACACATGTTTAGTTTATGAATTTTAACCTAAAAATGTTAGAGATGCACTTGAAAATGATGAATGGATTAAAGCCATGAATAAAGAAATGGAGAAGATACTAAAAAATAAGACATGGACATTGGTACCGAGACCGAATGATAGGAATGTAATTGGAACCAAATGGATATTTAGAAATAAGTTGAATGAAAATGGTGAAGTCGCTAGGAATAAGGCAAGACTTGTATGCAAAGGATATGCACAAGAAGAAGGTATTGATTATGGTGAGACCTTTGCACCAGTTGCTAGACTTGAAGGAGTTAGAATATTACTTGCATATGCTACTGAAAAGGATTTAAAGTTTATCAAATAGATGTCAAATTTGCATTTCTAAATGGAATACTTGAGGAAGAGGTATATGTATGCACCCTAAAATGGTCGCCTAGACTTTGGGCCCCCATTCATCAATTTATCATTTCCTGAATCAATGTTTTGCAATATTTTCAATTTAAATCAATTTCCTTGATCAAAGCATAATTAATTTAATTATTTTAATATTTCCTAAGATTTGATCATTTTATCCTAAGTTTTATTTAATTAAGAGAAACATGCTCCCTTTTAATTAAATAAAGACCCCTTTTAATTAAATAAAGATCCCTTTTAATTAAATAAAAAATATTTTAATTAAATAATAAAATCACTTTATCCTAAGCCACATTTAATTAAAAGAAAAAATCTCTTTTAAATAAATTAAAAATCTTTTAATTAAATATTGGAAACCACTTTTCTAAAAATAATAAATAAATAATAAAATAAAAATAAAAATAAAAAGACTTTTTGTCTACACATTGAATGCACATTTTCCAAGATGAGTGGAATCTCCTTTTGCCTCTTAATCTCTTCCACACATCTTTTTGCCTCTTAACCATGTCCATTGATTTTGCCTCTTGAGAATCTTGAGCACATAGATCAACCAAGATTTAATCTCCACCATTGCTCTATTTTTTTTGCCTCTTAATCTTGACCGTCCATTCATTTTTTAATCTTTTATAAGGAGCCCTCTCCTTCTCATTTATGCATGGAGATTTTAGAGATCTAGATTTTATGTTATTGTTATGCAAGTTTGGAGAGCGATTTTGGAGGAGAATTTGAGCACTTGAGCTTGGATATTGCAACTTCTTTTTTCTTGTCTTCTTCTCTCATGCCTCCATGGCAATCTATTTAGATTAATCTTGCATTTTCATATTAGATTATATTCATATTTTCTTTCATAGAATAATCTTGCATAAGCATTTCCTTTCATAGATTTGTTTGCTTTCATGCATTGTTATCATATAGAATAGCTTTCATTTTCATTTGCATGCATATTTGATGATCATGGAGACTAGCATTTTTGTTTTTCCTCTTTGAATCTCTCATTTTATGGTGTACTTGCATGGGCACAAACTAGGTCTAATCTGAGGGCCTACATTACAAACCCTTGCACTCCATGAATAGAGAGCTATGAGTCACCATTTGAGACCTCATTCTTGAGAAATCTTGGATTTAATGACTCATAGAAGTGTGTCAACATTTTAGCACACATTTTAGCTGATTATAAACATAAATACTATAAGAATCTATCCTCTAAGAACTCTCATGCTGAAAATAAAGATTACACTCTCGAGAAAGATTATGTTAATGATGGACCTTTGTCTTGTGATGGTTTCCATCCATCCCCTACTTCTAATACCCATACATTTCCTAAAGCTTCCAAGTCTTTCAAATATTTCACAAATCCTTCATCCAACAAAGGTCCTAATACTTTTCATGCGGTTCCCTATAGTTTTCCTCAAGGGCTACCTTTTAAAGAAACTCAAGCTAACCTTCACTTGGCTACAAATACTTTCAATAATGCTAAACCTAAAGAGCCTAAGCCTCTATACGTTATAATGTCTACTTCAGCTAGTCCTTCACCATCTCTTCCAAAGTCTTCCATACAATTCCAACATGCTTCCTTGTCCTTAGAAGCGGCTCCATGTCAAGAGGACTCTAAAAATAATAAAGAAAAGAACATAAAGAAAGATCAAGATCAAGAACCCTCCATGTCATCCAATCCTTTTCATGATGTCTCTTATCGATTTCATGGTTCTTTTGATCCAGCACACCCCTTTCTCATTCATTCCACCATGTCTTAAGTCTTCTCCTAAGCAAGATCAAGCTACTACTTACACCGTTGAGCTTATTGACAATCAAAATAACCTTACTACACTTGCACTTTCCAAAGATGATACTTCCATTAAGGTTATTAAAAATACTATTGTTACTTCCAATGTTAAGACTATTGAAAATCAAGAGAAAAATTATACGCTTATGCTATCCAAAGATCCTTGTCAAGATCAAAGTCTTTCATCTTCTTGTTCTACCACTCCATGTTTGCTTCCACTTTCTACTCTTCCTGAGTCTTTTCAAGCTCCGAACAATCCTATCAAAGAAGTTACTCCTATTCAAGATGTTCATGATCCTATTGCAAATCCTAATGCTTACTCTAAAGATGCTGATGTCCTTGGTTGTCATATAGATGTTGATGAACTTATTGATTATCCTTTTGTATCTTCCACATCCATCCTTGGACCTCCTCCCACCAATACTAAGGGATTCACGTCTTCCTTCCATCTTGGGCCCTTATGTCCCTTCTCTTTCCCCTCCTAACTCTCCTAATTCATCATCCATCTTGGGTCCTTACATCCCTTCATCTCCTATCTTTCCTCAAAATCAACATAGATGCATACCCTTGAATCCTTTTCATCCACTCACCCATCTAAACCAGTCATATCCTCCTTCTTCTTCCACAAGTCCCAAGTCTTTTGGAAGTAACTTAAATTTTCAATACAAGAAAAAGAGATAATACAAGAATCCATAAAAAAAAAAGATCACCATGTCTCCTCTAATCGACATGGAGGCATAAATTCAAAAGAGATATCTAAGAAGAAAACTACAAGACAAGTATGGTTCCAAAATCCATCATTGAAGATATTCTCTCTAAATCATCCAAAAAAAATGAAAAGCCTGTGACTATATGGATTCCAAAGTCTCTCTTGAAAGAGTCTGAAATTGAACAACAAGTGAAGTTGACATTCAAGCTTCCAAAGGCTTCCACTTCATCTTCTTCCAAAAACATTCTTTCATTCCATGCGCCTAAACCGCAACCTCTTCTATCCATTCACCATATTCCTTCACGTTTCCTCCATCCTCTCGCCACCCTTCAAGGTGTGTGTTGATGTTGATCTTTCCTTCCTTTCCATTTACCCTTTCACAATCCTTCCATTCATTATCCTTCTACCTTCTAGCCTTCTTCCTCATTTGCCTATTCCTCTTATCTTCCAACCTCACTCGCTTTACATAAAACGTTATCCTCCATTTTTCTCTTCCATCTTCCTTTCTCTATCAACATCTTTGAGCATATCATTTTGAATCCTTGGCATATCATGGTTTATCTTTTTAAGGAGAATTATCTGAAAGCTTGCCTTCTTCCAAAAAAAAATTAAAAATTAAAAAAGAAAATTAAAAAAATGAAAAAATTGAAAATGTGCCTTGGTGGAAACCTGGAAACAGGCACCTTGGTAGAAAAATTAAAGAGAAATACATTCATCCTATGGTGAAAACCACTCCCTTGTGGTGCCTTGGATAAGTACTGTGATGAAAACCTGGCAATCAAGCATTATGCGTAGTTCTTCTACATATTTCATCCATTCCATCTTCTCTCTTTGATCTTGACAATGTTGACCTATACACGAATATTTGGCTATCTTGTGAGCTATCTTACGATGATCTTGCTTTCATTCCATTCATGTTTAGCCTTCATATTTATTTTCCTCCATTCATTCTAGCCTTTCGCTATCTTTTTCCCCTTTGGTCTTGATCTAATAAAAAAGAGTAAAACACAATGCTATGAAGCCTCTTGACATGTCTACTCGTTTGGACTGCATCCTTTCCTTCTTTTGCATTATGCTTTTTTGACTTATCCTATGCTAGCCTTTCATTGCTTGTCCAAATGTGTTTTACATGACAATCTTTCCCTAGCTTGGGTACTCTTGAGGAGTTTGCCCTTGAGGATTTCTTCCCTTCATTCTCCTTCATTCTCTTGTCTTTCATCTCTTCCACTAGCTTGCTAATCCCTCTTTTTCTCCACCTTGCTGGACATTGGGACTACACGATGTGATCTTTCTTGGGAGTTTGATGCCCATTCTATCTAGGGGTATCCTTTATACATACTTATTGATCTTGAAAAAATCCAAAAAAATGATATATTGTCAAAAATTCTAAAAATCTGAAAATGCCTTGAAAAAATGATCATCTTAGTGAAACTTAGCAATAGGTGCTTTGATGTATCTTAAAAAAATTATATATTCCAAAAATACAAAAAAATTCAAAAAATTCAAAAATTTAAAAAAAATAGAAAAAGTGCCTTGGTGAAAACCTGGAAACAGGCGCCTTGGTAGAAAAAATACAAAAAAATTATAAAAAGTCCTATAAAAAAATTGCAATAAAATTCAAGGGGTGAAAACCTGGAAACAGGCGCTACTTGAGGCCTTTGCACCCATGTTTCTTAGCACGCGTCCTCGACACTTAGCCTTTCTCCATCATGTCTTGTCCTTGTTGCCTTGGTTTGGAATTGGTCTTTGTCCTTGTCTAGGGGGCATATCTGTGTTAGCTTTGGTCTCTTGGATGCATTAGTCTTTAGGACACCTTGCAAACGGTGTTTTTCAACACCACCCCAACTGTGCTTTTCAACACAACCCCTAGCGTCAAGTGTTTTTAAACACTTATCAAATTGGTCTTACCTAGTTTTTTCATGTGATCTTACCTTCTTGCAAGCATTTGATCCTTATCCTCGGAACTTAGTATCAGTTAACACACTTAAATTTTTAAACGCAACACTTAATGCTTGAGATATGTCATGATCTTTTCTTTGTGTGCTAACTATTATTAATTTTCGTTGAGTGTCCTTGTCTAATAAGTCTCTCTAGGATGCATAGCTAAAGGACTTGGGGGCATGGGGCATGTTTTTATTTGTTTTCTGCTTGTGGGTTGTCATGCCCATCAAATCACAGTCTAAATCACACCAATTTTTTTTTTAAATTTTAAGGGGGTATAATATGTCCTAGTTATGATGCGGGTTAACAGGTGCCCATGACAATAGATTGAGACTAAAGAACCAATCCTTAACAAACGTTGGTACCCAAGGGTTACTATTTGAATTAGTTTAAAATAAGGGATTATATCTAGGTGGTGAAGTTATAATCAGAGTCGGCCTAACATTAAAGTTTGTTTATGAAGATACCAACTATAATTTAAACAATGAAGATATCGAATGAATGAGCCTATAGCCACATTAAACTACATTGATTCAAAGGGTTCAACTAATATGTTGTCGTGATACTAATCAAATGAATATTTAATTATTAACGTAATGGTTAGGCCAATGATGTACATGAAATTAAGTTACATTCTTTCTATAAAGTTATCCCATTTTGCTCATCTCTAAGGAGCATACTGCTAACCCGGAGACCATTATTGAATGACCACATAATATATATATACATATTTCTCTTTTACAAATGTTAATTTTATTAATCATTATTGCATTAACGCCATTACATAACGTCGTTATGAATAACATATAAAAAATGTTTTAAGTGGTACTAAATATATTAACTTCCAATTAATACATTTATTCGGACATAAAAGCATTTAATTAAAAACCTAATTAATGATTAGCCTCTAACTGTTACAATTACAAATAAAAAGTCTACTAATCAATATTTATGTTTATTAATCCAATTAATAAATAATAATAAATATTATCAAATATTATGTGAGCAAAAATTAATATTAATAACATTAACTAATTTCATTAACAATTAAATTTATAAGGATTATGTATATTGATTAACAAAATTGCTAATAATTATAAAAAGTGATATTAATATAACAAAATGAAGCTAAATAAAATAAATCACCAATCTACAAAAATATCCTAAACCATCAATATAACTGCATACTAATTAATCTAAGCACCCTAGGATAACCTACCCACAAACCATATCCTAAGCTACACCCCCCTATGTCTCCCCTAGACTCACGTGCCAAGTGAGTGGGGCACACATCTCCATCAAAACAATGGTGCGCTTCAAAAGGGAATGGAAAAACTTAGCATAAGGGAGAGAAAGTTTGGAGGGCAGTTTGGAGGGCCCACCAAACATATCTATTCCAAACTATAACATGCTAAACAAATTAAAACAATTCCCAAACCTGCGCAAGTTTCAAAAGGGAGGTGGAAAGAAGATGACATGGGGATTGTGGGCCCTCCCCATACCAAAAACAAGACAAGGACACTCAACAAGGAAGCCAGCGCATGATCCTTGGAGTGGAGTGTTGAGGGGACCAAGGAGTGTGGGTAGTTGGGTCCCACTCCTCCCAATCACATTTCCCTAAGGTAAACTCACGCAGGAAACAGGGATAAAAATATGTCAAAAAAACTTTATGAAATATGCAGTCTAGACAAGTACATAGGATGGAAGTGCAAGGCCAATGAACAACAAGGATATTAATTGCTATGACAGACCCTTCCATCTCCTGCGCCACTTTTTGGGGATGCAATAAAAGTGTAAGGAATTATTATGTTTATTATAATTTTATTGAATTTTGTTGACTTGGAAAAGGCATGTATATATTATATTATATATTGCATTTCACTATGTACAAGAAGATAATTTATATACTAAAGTAATGACTGTGGCAATGGAATTTGTATGGGAAATTTTCCCATACAAATTCCAGAGACCTGTAGGTCTCAATTGCCAATTTTCTTTGCTTTGTATTTTCAATTAACTTGTTTGTGATTTCAACTTATTTTTCAACTCTTCACTTGATTTAAATTTGATAATATGCTTATTTTTAGATGAGGAGATTAGTATTTCTATAGGTTACTCTTTAGTACTAAATTTTCAATTTATGTTTGCATAATAAACTAGTGATTTTCTCTTCAAAATAACAAGACAAGCTCACAATTTATTTGCATGGATAAAAGGATGTGAAATAGAGATTGATTTTTTTTTTGAAAACAATACATTTACATACAATGATCCTAGATCAAGAATTATAACATAATGAAAACTCTCTTTTCATCTCAATTTTCATCTCAATAACCTTCATTGTAATACATCATAAATAACATTTAGCAAGAAGGAAATCTATTCTTTTTTTCTTAATAACAACTACATCTTTTCATTTCTATCTCAAAGAGAAACTTCAAGGAAACAACATTTGATATTCCTATTCAATGCTTTGAGAGACTTATTTGAAAACACTTTATTCTACAATCCTTGTTTTCATAAGAACATGATTATACCATTTCATAAGTGAAACTATCAACAAGATTTACAAAACACTTCCTCACAATACATTACAACAACACTTGATTCAATACATGACTTGGAGAGTGAAACTCCATTACAAAACCTTTACATAATTTCCACAAACACATAGGATCAATAGTGCCATTCCTTCCAATCCTGCAAAAGCAACTTGAAAGAACAAGTCAAAAGAAACCATGGTACTCTCCTCCCTACCATAGGTCCAAATAGATGGACCACCCCCGAGCTAGGGGAGTTCAAGCCAACCGGGTGACAAAACATACACATTCCTCTTTACATTTACTTCCACATAATCATTTACTCAACAACTTCAATTGAAAACACAAAAACACAACAATACATATTAAGGAAAGCTTCCCAACCCATGGCTTTCACAAGAGGCTTAACCACAAGCCTTCAACGGGTGAAGGTGGACTAAGTACTCCTTTGGGAGAAAAAGGGTCTGCAATATAACATGCCTTCAACAAGGCTCAATATACAAAATACTCTTCATTGGCACACATGGCCAAGATCACAAAACAGCCTCCTTATGCCCCACAAATTTTAAGCAAAACCCATCCATGGAGCCCATACATCCATGGTGCATTACCCTCTTTACACATGAGGGACTCTCCACCATTGGAGCTGTCCATTGAACCCCTTCACCCTCAAGGATTTCTCTTCCCATCCCATGGGTGAGTGAGTCCTTGCACAACCCCAAAAATCTTGACTCCACACAACACAAAGAGCACAAAAACAAGAAAATCAAACAAGCTCAAGAGAGCATGAATCACTTAGACTCCAAAACAAACTTCAAAAGAACAACAAGATTCACAAGCATAAACTCTCAAGAATACAACACTGGAACTCATACAATACACCAATACATATCTTCTCCAATACTTGCATAAGCAAAACATTAAGCAAATTAGTAAGTGAGCCACCAACCTTGGTACAAGCTAATGTGTCAAGTATTGGGAGTGTCTCCTATATCCAAGCTCTCTTCTCTATCCTACTCCAAGCTCCTTAGTTGTCTCCAAAATTGGAGAGTGGGTGATTAGGGAGCACCCTCCAATTTTTCCACTAAAATAGGCTCTTCACCTTCTCCCATGCCCTTGGGTGTAGTGGGAGTTTCCTATTGGATGATCTAACCAAGGTCTTCCAACTTTCCCTAAATGGAACTCTAAAAAGTGAATGAGGAAGAGTAATGGAAGCTTTTTGACTCAAGAGTTCCCATGTGACTTTGGAATTTTCACAAATTTTCAAAATGTCACTTTTGGAGGGCTTCCCAAGGTGCTCCTAGGGTGTCCTATGGTCATAAAGGGTCCCTTACCCATAGGTATAACCCATGGGCCTTCCATTTTTATGAAAAACAACCTTCTAGGAGTCAATTGACCCCTCAAAACCCAACCCCAAGGAGAAATTCGAAATTCAAAGTGATGTGACCAACCATTGGTGTTCTAACCAAGTTGAGGTATGGGGAAGACCAACTTGTACTAGGGTGGATGGTGACATTCATCCTCTCCATGTGGACTCTTGCCAACTCACATCACAAGAACATGTGTCAATTGACACTACAATACCATACACATAATTACTTGGCAAGTCCACTAAACAATGTAACAACATAAAACATTTACTCTTTTAAATACATTCATAATCATTTCACTTCACAAAATAAAATACATTACAAAGGCCTTGTATCCCTTTGGGACACAACCTTGGTGTCACGGGAATTAGTACAAATATGTTGGCTTGACTCCCCCTAATCCATGGTTTATACCTGCACACTTGAGATGAACATCAGTAGTCCCAAGAAATAATAATACCAATGAAAAGTGCAAAACTCAATCATAACTCAATTAACTATCAAGGTATTATATCATCACATTAAATCATTTATCAATTTCATCCATACCTAACATTAGGCACAATTAGAAATTCATCATTTCCTAAGCTACTAATTTCCAACAGAATTCGCATTTACTTATAATAGAACAATGGCCCTAATTTTCATAGTCTAAGATACTCAACTTTTAAAATATGAATACTAACATCAATAGATCAAGGTTCATCTTTACAACACAACATCATAATAATAAGGCTACACATTCATCTATAACATAACTAGTAATCACCACATAGTTCATTTGTTTTCCTGTATCGCTTAATTCAATAATATCCTGGTACTCAAATAATTGCATTAGTCTTTCACATTATAGCTAAACCAATTTTGCATAATTTGACATCATTATTCAATTGCATAATTCATCATTATTATTCAGTTGTATCCCTAATCATTGTAATACTCAATTCAAAGGAGTCTAATCTCATTCAAATATTTTTACAACATTCATCTTACTAACTCATCCAAAACATTTTCCTAAACATGAAAGCCATCTGGCTTAATCCACCTATATTATGTTAACATGGAAATTAAATCAAATTCAGTGATTCCTTCATAGTAGGGTTGCAATTTCCTTAGGTCTAATTTATCTCGAAATTAAGTAACTAACATTAAGATCATAACACTTCTTATAAGCCATTCTTAGTCATATACTTCAATTATTTCTTTTATTGTGCCCTTGGCACTCAAGGTACACTTATTGTTCTTAATTTAAGTTACAACTTATTTTCCCATTAACTTTTCCCTTTCTAATAATCTCTAAGTTCCTGTGTTTCACTTTTAGTCTATTTACATTATAGAAAATATAAATTTATAATACACCAATATCCATATTCAATTTTTATTTTTATTCTTTTTTTTTATTTTTTGTTCCCTTAAGAGATTAGATTGAAGGCTTTGATAACGGGGACAGGGCCCCACAAGGATTTTCTAGAACATCCAACTATACTAAACCTTATCTTTTTATAATAAAATTCAGGTGCATCTCATAGTCTCAACATGCAGTCCTAGCACCTAAAATCCATTAGGGTGATCCAACTATCAGAGGGAAAACATGAGGGGTCTTACATGGGTGTGGTCTTGAAACTCTTGAGTGTCTGTTGTTGTTCCCTTGAAATACTTAGGAGATTTGAGGCATCATCCTTGACTATTTTTGCACAACCATCCTTATGGTCATCCCAGCACCTATGCTTTGATACGAGTGTGGTTTTGCTACATTAAATTGGGTAAGCTAACATCGAAGTCATCTTGACCTTTATGTCTTTGATGCTTATGTTAGAATCTTTCCACATTCCAATCCGATATAAATCACATTCATATCTTCATAGTTGCGCTTGTGACTAGTGATGATTGTGTGATTTTCTGATGTTCATTAATAATGGCCCAATGATGAAAATAAGTTCCTTTACATTCTCTAATGAATGATGAACACAAAATCCTATGTTACAGTTGCTCTATTGCAAGTACACCTTTGCATTTTCATGTAGCTTGCATTGTTAGACTTCATGTTAATTTGCATTTTTAGGTTGCATTATGAGTTTGAGAGTTTCTTTTGGACTTTTAATCAACTATGGTCACATTTTGATCTTCATTTTCTTATCTTCTTTCGTGATCTCAATCGAAATTTCCTATCTTAAATAGTTGATTGATTTTGAGGCATTCTCTTTCTTCTCTCCATTTCTTTTCACCTCTTCCAAACTTCGCTCTTCCATTCACTTTCACCCCACTTCTTTTCTTCTAATTCAACCTCGGGGCATAATCTTTCATGTTTGATGATCTACCTTGGTTTTGTGATCCTTTTATCTTTCATCTTACATCAAGAACCTTATTTTTAGTTTGATTTGATCAAATTTATCAATTTACTATTTCTCCTCTATCTTATTTCGATTTTGATCTGAGGGGGCAGTACCTATCAAACTTCAATCTTTGATTCAGCTTTATCAATCCTATCAATTGCTTCGCTAGGGGCAACCTTGCTTGAGACTTGACAATTACCTATTTATAGGGGTGTTGACTTTGTCTTTTTCAATCAGCTTATCTTTGTCCTGATGTGTTCCCATTCGTCGATCACATGTTTAGGTTGTTTTGTGATCCCAAATCGATCTCACATTTCAACTTCATTCTTTCACTACATGTGTTCCCATGAAGATCACGCATTAGTCAAAGAGGGGCAAATGTATGCACCCTAAAATGGTCGCCTAGACTTTGGGCCCCCATTCATCAATTTATCATTTCCTGAATCAATGTTTGTAATATTTTTAATTTAAATCAATTTCCTTGATCAAATCGTAATTAATTCAATTATTTTAATATTTCCTAAAGTTTGATCATTTTATATTAAATTTTATTTAATTAAGAGAACGTGCTCTCTTTTAATTAAATAAAGATCCCTTTTAATTAAATAAAAAAATATTTTAATTAAATAATAAATTCACTTTATCCTAAGCCACATTTAATTAAAAGAAAAAAGCTCTTTTAAATAAATTAAAAATCTTTTAATTAAATATTGGAAAACACTTTTCTAAATAATAAATAAATAATAAAATAAAAATAAAAATAAAAAGACTTTTTGTCTACACATTGAATGCACACTTTTCAAGATGAGTGGAATCTTATTTTTCCTCTTAATCTCTTCCACACATCTTTTTGCCTCTTAACCATGTCTATTGATTTTGCCTCTTGAGAATCTTGAGCACATGGATCAACCAAGATTTAATCTCCACCATTGCTCATTTATTTTTTCCTCTTAATCTTAATCGTCCATTCATTTTTTAATCCTTTATAAGGAACCCTCTCCTTCTCATTTATGCATGGAGATTTTAGAGATCTAGATTTTATGTTATTGTTATGCAGGTTTGGAGAGCGATTTTGGAGAAGAATTTGAACACTTGAGCTTGGATATTGCAACTTCTATTTTATTGTCTTCTTCTCTCATGCCTCCATCGCAATCCATTTAGATTAATCTTGCATTTTCATATTAGATTAGATTCATATTTTCTTTCATAGAATAATCTTGCATAAGCATTTCCTTTCATAGATTCATTTTCTTTCATGCATTGTTATCATATAGAATAGCTTTCATTTTCATTTGCATGCATATTTGATGATCATGGAGACTAGCATTCTTGCTTTTCCTCTTTGAATCTCTCATTTTATGGTGTACTTGCATGGGCACAAACTAGATCTAATCTTAGGGCCTCCATTACAAACCCTTGCACTTCATAAATAGAGAGTTATGAGTCACCATTTGAGACCTCTGTTGGTGTCCAAATTGAAGCTTATGCTCTAATAGGCTGCCAATGTACCTTGAGACTGATATTAGGAATGGTTAGTTCCAAGTGTGGGAGCTCTGCAAGGCAACTGGACCAACTATAGGGACTTAATATGCCCTTTTCTACTTCTGGCTCTGCAAAACCAAGGCAGGTGCACCTAACCTAGTATAAAATATACTTCATACACCAAGAACTAGGTTTGAATAATAGATAATAGGATAGCAAGAAAGTACTAAGTGTTAACCACACCCTCATTGACTCTCCATTGCTATGGGTAGAACCACATACAACCAAATACTGAAAACTTAAGGATGGTTCTTAATTTCATGTGTTTGAATCATAATAACCTCGATCAGGACATGTCAACAAGGAAATACTTATCTAGGCCAGTGCCTCATCCATTGGGCAAGGTTTCTTAGGCAAACTACATACACACACCAGAATATATCTAAGATTCAAAGCCACAAAAACATTTACAATCTCCTTTACTACTTACAGAGTATCCTTACATAGACAAAAGATAAATCTATGTCCCGTCTAGAGCATCATTTCATCTAATCCTGGATTAGAACTCAAGAATGAAGGCATATACATAAAAAGTTTATGCAATGAACTAGAAACTTCAAAATTTATCTATGTTGACACAAAGGAGAGACAAGAATCAAGTGCCTGCATTAAGTATGAAGAATCCTCAAGTGTATACAATCAATTCAAAGGAACCATGCTTGCAAACTATAGCTTTGACCTGCAATTTTCTTTCTATTGCTAAAATATACCAAAACAAGTCATTACAATTCAAACTGGGTAGAAGACTCACAACCAGAAAAGTTTGAAAACCTAACTCCCAATAACCTCAAATGATCACAAAAATCCCTTTATACCAGGGTTACAATGCAAGCACAATGATCATTTCAAACTCAAAAATTCAAAAACACCTAACCCCATCGAGGAGTTAACACAAACAAGACAGGGATCAAGCCGCAGCATGCAAGCTCAAACAATCTAATTTCAACAGCCAGCTAGCCCTATACTGGTCCAAGTACCAAATCATCATCAAACCCTAAGAAATCTAGCCACATTTGACCTCTGCAACACACTTTAGGGTACTGTTTCATTTACTCCCCTACGGCAAGACACTCCTCTGTAACTATCATGGTAGCCTGGACCACATCGCAACAACCATCACCACCAAACTAGATCAAAATCAGCCACCAAAGCATTCAGTTTTGGTACCTCTAGGTCACAGGAAATCCTCCACAAAAAACCCTGCCATCATACTTGAATTTGGGCACCAACGGCTAGCTGAAAAATTTTAAAACACCACCGTAGATCTCTTCCTCTTCCCAAAAAATCAAGTGGCCTACATTTAATCCACAATAGTCATGGGCCCCTTTGAAAAGTCTTCAGCCACCTCACCAGCAAGCAGCCAATCAAAACCAAACATCTCGGCAATACGAGCACTATGGACTCACCTTAACTCCGCAACCGTGAAGCCAGTAGTGGTCGCATGATCGCATAGCCAAAAATTGGGCTATGTAAACACGCGAGAAGCCTCCACAAGACTGCCACCTTGTCACCCGCCATCGGGGCCACAGTACAGGTGTCAATCGATCACATGACTGCATGTCAAAAAACTCTGACATGCGATCATGCGACAGCCAACCATAGGCCGCCACATAACCACCAATGGGACCACCGCCAAAGAAGCTTTACCTTTGAAAGCATGAAGACTCGAGCCCACCATTATGAGATTGCGTGACTAAGGCAAAGTAAACCACCAGCCAGGTCACCAGATGTTAAGGGCTTAACTGCCAGAATCAGGAGACTAGGAGATAACCGTGAGTCGCCAGATCGTGGAATGAAAAACCTAACCGCCAGTCAGCTGAACATCATGAAGAACTGGGACCCACGCAAATAGGTGGCAAGTGGTCACATGATCACATGTCAAAAAAGTCTAACATGCAGCCATGCGACAACCAATCAAGAAGAGCCTGCAGACCTAGACTCACAAGTTGAAACACTACACCGTAAAGAAGAATCAACAGTCGGCATGATTTCACATAGCCCTGACAAATCCTTCGTGCTTTAGCGACAATCATTGATGCTCTGACATGTCAGGATCCTTTGACTCATCTAAAAACTAGGTCCCACCATCCATTGCACCTGCGCAGTTAGGGAACGCCAACAAACAAGAAACTGTGAGGTCGAAAACACACAGGGTTTTCGATAGAAAAGATCGAAAACACACAAGGTTTTTGACGCTAAAAGATAAGCACACAAAATTTGGAAGGCATAAGGTCGAAAACAATGAAGGTTTTTGCACAAACCAAAACATCATGGATTTTCAAAAACATTATGGGTTTTCGACACTTAGGCAGATTTTAAAATTATTTCCTGCAGACCTTAGAACTTGAATAACTTTCTGGATTTGTGATTCAGGAGATGCGACCTGAACTGGAGCAAGGTGACATCATGAACAACACAGGGCTAAGGGCACACACCATGAATCATTATGGATCTTCATCGCACATCAAAACTATGATTGCAAGCATGACAGGACACTTAACAAAAACTTTGCAAGGAACAGGCTATTTTCATAAGATTTTTGCACGAATAGGAAAATGGACTAACAGTGGCTCTAGTTGGGGACATGTATCTCCTATAGATACAATGAGAAAATAGAATCTACTGGAAGAGCAGACCTCAAAACTTCAGACCAAAAACAACCCTAAGAGACCTAGGGAAGAATCCTAACTACTGCTCATGGAAAAAGATACTTCAAGAGAAGTAAAACTTTAAGAATTGTCCATGAACATGAAATTCCAAAGTACCACCAATAAAATCCTTCAAGATATATGAATCTTTTCCCCACTTTCCCTCAATAAGATAAGGGCCCAACCAAATAGGATCAAACTTTCCATGCCTTCCCTTATCTTCCAACCTTGCATTCCACATCAAGACCAGATCATCAATTTCAAAACTTCTTTGAGTTGTCCTCTTATCAAACAAATTTTTACACTGCCTCTGCAATGTCTCATTTCTTTCATGTGCATCTCTTCTTACCTCCTCCAACTAGATTAACTCATCCATCCTTAGTCTCATTTCATCATCTAAGTATTCATCATATGCCTGGATGAATTTATACATTTGCAATAGATTGTTCTGAGGTAACCTAGCTCTAATCCCATAGACTAGATCAAATGGGGCACAACCTATGGCATTCTTAATGGTCACTCTGTTAGCCCATAATGCCCACCATAACTTTGAGTCCCAAGCTTTCTTATTTCTGTCCAACACCCTCTTGAGAATCTTAATAAGGCTTTTATTACTGGATTCAACTTGGCCATTTCCTTGTGGATGATATGGGGAAGAAAATGAAATGTGTATCCCATATTGCTGACAAAAATCACCGAACTCCTATGATCTAAAGCATATTGCATTATCAACCACAATTGTCTCTGGGTAACCAAATCTAGTGAGGATATTCTACATTATAAAATCAGTTACCACTTTACTAGTAGCCCTCCTAGTAGGGATAGCTTCAGCCCACTTGGTAAAATAGTCTGTTGCCACTAGTATGTATGAATGTCCACCACTAGACTTTTTTGGAATCTCACCAATGAAATCAATAGCCCACTTCTGGAAAGGAGCCTGAACTGAAATAGGTCTGAGTGGCAAATTCCCATTGAATTTCATCCTTTCTACAAATCTCTGGCATGCATCACACTTCCTCACAAACTGATTGTATCTTTAAAAACTATAGGCCACCAAAATGTAGATCTAAGGATCTTGTGGGATGTGGTCTTTTCCATATAGTGTCCTCCACATACACCTTGATGCATTTCCTCTAGTAGAGTCTTAGATCTTTCATGATCAACACACTTTAGCAATACTCCTTCACTGCTTCTCCACCACAACTCACCATGTATAATGGCATACCTTGTTGACTATAACTTGACAATCCTCCTCTTATTCTCATTCATGTCAGGGGAAAGGACCAACTTCTACAAGTAATTGATGACATCTTTATACCAATCACAATAATCCATATCACAAATATATGGCCTCTCTTCTTCCTCTAACATATTCACATGATTTGCAACCAGATTACTCTATGCCATCAACTTTGCAAGACCAAGGCCTCTTACCAATTTTTTAATCTGAATATCTATATTGAATTCTTGGATCCTGTTGATCCATCTACATCTTTTTCCTGATACCTCTTGTTGCACCAAAATATCCTTAACGGCAGCACTAGGGACATAAGCAACCACCTTAGCTCCTACAAGATAACATTTGAAAGCCTTGACTGCTTTAACTAGGGCATAAGCCTATTTCTCAATGATATCATATTTCAATTCTGTTGCATGTAAAGACTTGCTAAAAAATGATATGGGTTGCTCATACCCATCTGAGTTCTTTTGCAATAAAACTGCTGCAACCGTATGATAAGAAGCAAAAGAGAAAATCTACATGGGCTTACCATAATCAGGGGTCCTCAAAACAAGGGCATCTTTAATGGCCTGTTTGATTCTTCTGAAAGATTTATCTACTTCTTCATTCCACTCTATCTTTGCATATTTTTTCAACATCCTAGAGATAGGAATACAAATTTTTGCAAAATTTGTAACAAATCTTCTTAGAAAATTCACTTGCCCAAAGAAAGACTATACTCCTTTAACATTCCTTGGTGGTGAGAGCTTGTCTATTGCTATAACCCTTTCAGGATCAATTCTTACTCCATCCTTGGACATAATGTGTCCTAAGAGCTTGCCTTCCACAACACCAAAAGAACACTTCTTTGGATTTAAAGAGATTCCATACTTCAGAGCTCTGATAAAGATCTTTTCAAGATGTTCACAATGTTGATCCTCCTTCTCTGAATATGCTATGAGATCATCCTGATATACCACTAAAAACTTATTTATGAAATCAGCAAAGGCCACATCCATAGCTCTCTAGAAAGTAGCTCCTGCATTTGTCAGACCAAATGGCATTCTGACATAAACATATGTTCCCCAAGGGGTGGTGAATGCAGTTTTAAATTGTTCTGACTCCTTGACCATGACCTGATTATATCTAGAGAAGCCATCCATCATGGACATTAACTCTAATCTAGTAACCCTTTGCAGCATATTTTCCATGTTAGGCAGACCATAATTATCCTTTAAAGAATTGACATTCAAATTCCTAAAATCAACACATAACCTAATGTCACCATTCTTTTTTCTGACTGGTACCAAATTTGACACCCAAGTAGAATGTCTGACAGGCTTGATAATGCCAGTATCCATCATCTTTTTAAGTTCATCTTGCATTTTTGATGCCAAAGTAGGGTTCACAGGCCTTAATTTCTACCTAAAAGGTTTAGTTCCTTCCTTTAATGGTATCTCATGCGGAAAGAGATCTTCTCTATATGCCTTCAAATCATCATAAGACCATGCAAAAATATGTCTAAATTTTTTGAGAAGATCAATCAAATTTCTTCTAGTTCTTTGAGATAAGCATTTACCTATGTAAATATTTTTTGGTTCTTGGCTTGTTCCTAGATTCACTTCCTCCAAATCATTTTTCTTGTCAACAATTATAGCAACACAAGCCCTCTCCTTATCATCAAATGTCCTTTCAAGGGCAACCAATCCCCTAGGGATCCTATTTGACTTTAGTTGCAAAACTTCCTTCCCAAGAACACTTTCTTTTCCATGTCTGATGTCAACATAGGTGCTAAAATCCATTTCCTAACCATCAAAATGAGATTCACACTGCAAGAATCTCAGTATGTCCTAATCGTCAAAAAATACTTTCCAATTCTCAACATTATCTGGGATAGAAGGCCTGGACTTACACTCAATTCTGGATATCCCTGCAAAGGTAACATCCTCTAGCCTCAAGGCTATGTTTGCTAGTAAATCTGCCATCTTGTTTTGGCTTCTATCCACCCAATCAATACCAAAGGCACTGAAACCCTCAATTTCATCCCATATAGCATTTCTATATTGTTTCAGCCTTTGATTCTTAGATGCATACTTTGATCTAATCTAAGAAACTATTAACTCAGAATCACCAATCACCCTAAGATGTTTGATCCCATGTTTTGATACTTGTCTCAAACCAATCAGTAGGGCCTCATATTCTGCAACATTGTTTGTGCAAGGAAACAAGAGAGTGAAAGAAAACTTAAAAGTCTTACCACTTGGGGACACCAATAACACTCCTGCTCCAGCACCTTCTCTAGAACTTTCTCCATCAAAATATAATGTCCACAAGACACTATCTTTTGTCTTGTTACTCTCATCATCAGCCAAAAGGATAGGCCTGACCTTCTCCTGCATCTCATTCCTCTGGACTTGGAATGAGCCAATGTCAGTGTCAACAAAACAATTCATGCTATCCTTTTCATTTTCCTCAATCATATGTGGGGTCCTGGCTTCCCTTGACACCTTCACACTCTCTCCCTCAATGTCAAAAGTGGCAAAGGACAAGTCACATTGAATATTTCCTCCCATGGATGCACTCCACTTTCTAGATAACAACATTTCATATTGAGGAGGAATGTCAACTACAAGAACACTCATAGTCAACTGTTTGTTAGGAAATGCAGCTAATTTATAAGGCAAAGCCTTGATGGTACCAATAACTGGCACTTCTCTTGAGTCCATAGCTTGGCATCTCCCGTGAGGTGTATCAACCTTTAGTCCTAATGATTTCATGATCTCTACAGGCATGACAGTGTTTGATGCTCTAGAATCGATCATGCAATTCTTCAATATTTTACCATCAATCACAAGGGACAAAAAGAAAGGATCAACTGTCCCTGATGCATTATTTACAATACTTGTATCCAAGAAGATTTGAGGAATCTTAGAAATAATTTATTCACTCTTACTGTCAGATGTGTCTTCCAAGGAAGCCACATGTTTGTCATTTCTATTCACCTCTTGGATTCCTGTAGAAGAAACACCATTTACCCAATTCAAGGCCTTGACCTTATGTTCTTCTATTCTCATCATTTCCAAAAGTGGAACCTTGACAGTGATCTGTGAAAGCAATTTGGACATATCAATTGGAACATACTTTTGGTTGTTCATGTCTTCTTCAAAGACAGTGACAACTTTATCCTTTGTGAAACCAAATTTTTCTTTGAGAGGAGATTCCTCTCCCTTCTGAGGAATGGGAACAACTACCTCTAATGTCTTTTCTTTATTCTTAGGTGCTGCAATAGGTACAACTTTCCTTTTTACCTTCACTTGTTTAGTATCATTGGCACCCCTACCCTTTTCTCCATGTTGTTGTGTACCATTTTCTAGCTCCTTGATAAACATACTACCTGGCTTACCAGTTGCATTTCCAATTGTCCTATTCCTCAAGTTGTAACTGCTTCTAGCTTGAGTGACCATGTCTGCAGTGATCTGAGCAATTTCTTCATCTAATGGTCTTCTTAAAGAAACTTGCTCCTCACCCCTCACAATACCACATCCAACATCATCAAACTCTTCATCTTCTTCATCAAAATCATTCTCATCCTCTACATGTGCAGAAGTCATTCCACAACCACTCTTGTCATATTGCTCCTCTTGTTCTTGATTCTCTTGTAAGTTTAAAGCAATGACACAATGCTCAGGGTCATGAGGAGACTGACAAGCAGCACACCATGGGATATCTTCAGTCATATTTACTAAATTTCTATGCAAGGGATCAGGGATCCTTCCATCAGGCCTTTCTTGCTTGGTTGGGAAAATGGGCTTGCCATCTTTCCACTGAGTGTTGTAAGGGTAATTTTGCATTCTTGGCTATCTACTAAAATTGTTTGGAGCTGACCTCTCCATAGTCACAGCTCTATTGTTTCCCTTTTCACCAGGCTTTAAACCTTCCAAAGCCTTTAAAATTTGTTTTAGATTGTCATCCTCTTTGGGTTTAGAGTCAGCAGACCTTCCCATTTCTTTCTTACTCTGCATTTGAGGCATGCAATAATCTCTTCTTCCTATCTTTCCCGATATTCTTCTATTGATCTCTATGTTGATGGCCAATTTATAAGCTTCCCCAAGATTTCTAGGGTTCTTGTCCCTCAAGAGGTATCCCATTTTTGCATCAAAGGCATTCAAGTATGTCACAAGACATACCCTGTCATCTAGTCTGATAACCTGCAAGAGCCTATGCATAGCCTTTTGGAATCTTATATTAAATTCAAGGACCTCTTCATTCAGATTCTTCTTTATGTTATTGAATTCATTTAGGATAAAACCCTCATTAGTCTTATCACCATAGTGTTCCTTGAAATATTTTTTAAATTCATTCCATGATCCTATACTAGCATGGGGTAATCCTCTAAACCAATCCCTAGCATCTTCAATAAGGGATTGTACAAATAGCTTCATTATAACATCATTAGGTTCTATATTATAATCATCTATTACATCTATGAAATTTTTTAGATGTTCTTCACATGTGATGACATTATTTTCAATAAATTTAGGAAGCTTCTTTCTAATTTCATCAGGGATTGCATTGGGGTAACCATGAATACCAAAGAAAACAAGTTGTTTGTACCTTTCATGAATAGGAGCTCCATGCAGTGGATCCATTCCTTGAGATGTAGATGTCCTTGTGTTTGAACCATCAGGAACTCTAGCAGCACCCGGTACACCATTTTCTTGAGCTGCATTGTTACCATGAGTTCCACCTTGTCCTAAAAAGGAAGCAGCAACATTTGAAGGTCCTGTAGCATGCTTGATAAAATCTATCTTTTTTCTAATTTCTGCAGCAGAAGCCTCCAACTCTACTTTCTCTAGTTCTTTATCCAATATTTCTTTCTTCCTTCTAGCTATCTCCAAATCTGAATCTAATCTCAATCCTGGATCTGATGTCCTATCCATAATAACTTGTTCACTGATTTGAATCCCAACAGCCTTCTGTTTGCCTTTATCTCTTGGTCTGGTTTCTTCACATATTTTTTGAACAATAGGTTGTTCGTTTACTCTTTCAGGCTCTGGGACAAAATTAATTTCCTCCAAATCCAGCAACTACCTCTTTAGCTAATCAGCCCTTATCATGGCTTGTCTTACTTTATCTTCTTTGTCCTTTTCTCTTTGCTACCTAATAGCAAGCTGTTCTTGAACTCTTCTTTCTAGTTCATAGACCTCCTCAAAGATCTCTTCTGATTCAGGGAGAGTGGTCTCAGAGTCATCATCTCCCACTTGAGTTTCATCCTCATATTGGTTCAATCACAAATCAACAGCCTCTTCATAGTCTGAATTATTTTCTTCTTGACTAGGCCTAGCTTGGGTTTCTTGTCTGGTATCTTTCTTGTTTCTCCAAGTATGAGAAATACCTCTTCTCTTCTTTCCTCCCGTTGTCTGACTAGGCCTAGAAGTGCCCGAAATGCCTTCTTCCATTATATCTTTAGGATGCTCCTTTCTCCGAGACCTAGTACCTCTATAACTCATCTTGCAAAATAAATACTGACTAGCACTGCTTAAGAGATGTTTGAGTCCCCACCCAAGTGTATTGGGAATATCACAATATAGTTTCTTCACTCTAGAAATACTCAAATGAGTTAGAGAGACAAGGGACAAGAACAACCATGTTTCTTCCAATGATGACCTACTGGTTAGGATGAACATGTATAACACTTCCTCAGTAGATTCACCATCTTGTTGGTGTCCAAAATGATGCTTATGCTCTAATAGGCTACCAATGTACCTTGAGACTGATATTAGGAATGGTTAATTCCAAGTGTGGGAGCTCTGCAAGGCAACTGGACCAACTATAGGGACTTAATATGCCCTCTTCTACTTCTGGCTCTGCAAAACCAAGGTGGGTGCACCTGACCTAGTATAAAATATACTTCATACACCAAGAACTAGGTTTGAATAATAGATAATAGGATAGCAAGAAAGTACTAAGTGTTAACCACACACTCATTGATTCTCCATTACTATGGGTAGAACCACATACAACCAAATACTGAAAACTTAAGGATGGTTCTTAATTTCATGTGTTTGAATAATAACAACCTCAATCAGGACATGTCAATAAGGAAATACTTATCTAGGCCAGTGCCTCATCCATTGGGCAAGGTTTCTTAGGCAGACTACATACACACACCAGAATATATTTGAGATTCAAAGCCATAAAAACATTTACAATCTCCTTTACTACTTATAGAGTATCCTTACATAGACAAAAGATAAATCTATGTCCCATCTAGAGCATCATTTCATCTAATCCTGGATTAGAACTCAAGAATGAAGGCATATACATAAAAAGGTTATGCAATGAACTAGAAACTTCAAAATTTATCTATGTTGACACAAAGGAGAGACAAGAATCAGGTGCCTACATTAAGTATGAAGAATCCTCAAGTGTATACAATCAATTCAAAGGAACCATGCTTGCAAACTACAGCTTTGACCTCCAATTTTCTTTCTATTGCCAAAATATACCAAAATAGGTCATTACAATTCAGATTGGGCAGAAGACTCACAACCAGAAAAGTTTGAAAACCTAACTCCCAATAACCTCAAATGATCACAAAAATCCCTTTATACCAGGGTTACAATGCAAGCACAATGATCATTTCAAACTCAAAAATTCAAAATCACCTAACCCCATCGAGGAGTTAACACAGACAAGACATGCAAGCTCAAACAGTCTAATTTCAATAGCCAGCTAGCCCTATACTGGTCCAAGTACCAAATCATCATCAAACCCTAAGAAATCTAGCCACATTTGACCTCTGCAACACACTTTAGGATACTGTTTCATTTACTCCCCTACGGCAAGACACTCCTCTGCAACTATCATGGCAACCTGGACCACATCACAACAACCATCACCACCAAACCAGATCAAAATCAACCACCAAAGCATTCAATTTTGGTACCTCCAGGTCACAGGAAATCTTCCGCAAAAAACCCTACAATCATACTTGAATTTGGGCGCCAACGGCTAGCCGGAAAATTTTAAAACACCACTGTAGATCTCTTCCTCTTCTCGAAAAATCAAGTGGCCTACATTTAATCCACAACAGTCACGGGCCCCTTTGAAAAGTCTTCAGCCACCTCACTAGCAAGCAACCAATCAAATCCAAACATCTTAGCAATATGGGCACTGTGGACCCACCTTAACTCTGCAACTGCGACGCCAATAGTGGTCACATGATCGCATAGCCAAAAACTGGGCTATGTGAACATGTGACAAGCCTCCACAAGACTACCACCTTGTCACCCACCATCGGGGCCACAGCACAGGTGTCAATCGGTCACATGATCGCATGTCAGAAAACTCTGACATGAGATCATGCAACAGCCAACCATAGGCCACCACATAACCACCAATGGGACCACCGCCAAAGAAGCTTTACCTTTGAAAGCATGAAGACCCAGGCCCACGATTACAAGATTACATGACTAAGGCAAAGTAAACCGCCAACCAGGTCACCAAATGTTAAGGGCTTAACCGCCAGTTAGCTGAACATCATGAAGAACTGGGACCCACATAGACAAGTGGCAAGTGGTCACATGATCGCATGTCAAAAAATTCTGACATGCGGCCATGCGACAACCAATTAAGAAGAGCCTGCAGACCTGGACCCAGAGGTTGAAACACTACATTGTAAAGAAGAATCAATGGCCGGTGAGATTTTCCATAGCCCTGACAAATCCTTCATGCTTTAGTGACAACCATTGATGCTCTGACATGTCAGGATCCTCTTACTCATCCAGAAACTAGGTCCCACCATCCATTGCACCTGCGCAGTTAGGGAACGCCAGCAAACAGGAAACTGTGAGGTCGAAAACACACAGGGTTTTCGACAGAAAAGATCGAAAACACATAAGGTTTCTGATGCCAAAAGATAAGCACACAAAAGCTGGAAGGCATAAGGTCAAAAACAATGAAGGTTTTCGCACAGACCGAAAACATCATGGATTTTCAAAAACATTGTGGGTTTTCGACACTTAGGCAAATTTTAAAATTGTTTCCTGCAGACCTTAGAACTTGAATAAATTTCTAGATTTGCGATTCAGGAGATGCGACCTGAAATGGAGCAAGGTGACATCATGAAAAACATAGGGCTAAGGGCGCACACCATGAATCATTATGGATCTTCATCACACATCAAAACTATGATTGCAGGCATGACAGGACACTTAACAAAAACTTTGCAAGGAACAGGCCATTTTCATAAGATTTTTGCACGAACAGGAAAATGGACTAACAACCTCATTCTTGAGAAATCTTGGATTTAATGACTCATAGAAGTGTGTCAGCATTTTAGCACACAGTAGACACTGAACAACCTAAAGGTTTTGTTGATCCAAATAAGAAAAAATTGGTATGTAAGTTGCACAAATCCCTATATGGATTGAAATAAGCACCGAGAGCGTGGTATGAAAGAATGCATTCCTATCTTATTGGTATTGGATTTTTTAGAACAAGTGACAACAACAATTTATACTTGAAAGGTGAAACTAATGATAAGATTCTTATTGCTGAAATTTTTGTTGATGATATCATATTTGGAGGACATAATAATCTATGCAAATCATTTGTTGATGAAATGAGAAAAGAATTTGAAATGTCAATGTTTGGAGAGATTAAATTTTTTCTTAGTTTGCAAATTTTACAACAAAAACAAGGCATATTCATTACACAATCAAAGTATATAAAAGAAGTGTTGAAGAACTTTGGTATGGAAGATTCAAAACTGGTCGTTACACCTATGATCATAGGATGAAAATTAACAAAAGATGATCAGTCAACTGAGGTAAATCAAACATTATACAGATCAATGATTGGAAAATTGATGTATGTTGTGCATAGTAGTTTAATACCCCAAAATTGGCACCTTACAATTTTAATCAATTTTGGTGCATTCCTTCGAATTTCTACATCATCGAAGTCCTATTGTACTAGGAAATTCTATCTCCTAATTGACTTTATTTGATTTGGTGTTAAATGCAAAAAACCCTAAATTTTCATTAATCATACACTATTTTTAATTCCTAAATATTCAACTTTATTGGATAAATAATCCCTATGATTAATTAATTTAATTCTAAAGTCCTAGTGCTTTTAAATTAAATTAATTCCACCCTCTTTAGCTAATACACATCATGGAATTAAATAATATTTGGTTATTTGAATGGACATCTTTATTTGGATTTATTAATTTAAAATTACTCGAAAAGCCACCCATGTGGCAATATTCATTCATTTAATTAAATAATTCTTTCATATTTGTCTCATCTTCCTCCATGGAGATGAAGAGTCGATCATTTCTTTTCAAGAAACTCTTCATCCTCTCTCCCGACTTTTCTATATTATGAGCTCTTTTTCTTCATTTTGTTGAGGCAATTTTGAAAGTATCAAAACTATAGTCAATTTGTGTCTCAATTCTCTCATGCTTTTAAGATTTTCATTGCATAATTAGTATAATTTCATGTTAGTGGTATAATTGCATTCTCATCTTAATATAGTTGCTTATTTGTTAGTAGCTCAATTCTCATGTTCATTTCAAGCTCTTGAGATTAAAATCTGCATTCTCATATTTCTTTCAAGTTCTTAGTTTAATTTGCACAATCATCTTTAGTTTAATTCATTGCAATTCAATCATTTTCAAGCATTTTTAAAATCCTCCATCTTAGCTTGGTCTACAATTGTTGGCTCTGCAATCTGAGAGTAATTCAAACACCCCAACTAATTAGGAGGTAACAGGTCAATTCACTATGAATTCACGAAATGGGTAATTCATACACATCTTTATAATTCACTTTGTGAGCAATGACTATGTTGTGTCTATGGGTGGATTAGAGGTCCATGTTCAGCTATAAATATTTTGGCACCCACCGTGGGGCAGAAGATTGATTTCTAGCCTCACTCTCGAAAACTTTCTAACAAGAATTTCAAACTCTGTCATATGTCCGTACATCATTATGTACAAAATCTCATGCAAGCTTTTTGACCGTGTCACGCAAAGATTTTCTTTTTGGGTACTTCCTCACGTGAAGATTTATTGTCAGTAGCACTTTCTCATGTGCAACATTGTACTTTCTCACGCACAAAACTGTACTCCCTCGCGCAAGTTTTGGGCATCAGTTTTTAAGAATTCTTCAATTTATATGTCTTTTTGTTACAGATTTCTAACATTTGTTGTTTGATGTGATTTTATATCTCTATTTTTTTGATAGCATAGCAGTGGTCTGTAAGGTGTGTGATGAAGTCAAAACTTGCTAATGGTTTGCTTGCAGGACGATTGTCGAAGACATTCAAAAACACTTTGCTTGTTTATTTCTTTCATCACATAGTATAAATAGGGCCTTGTGAAGATTTCTTAAGGGTCTTGATAATGAGCTAGGGTAATAGGCTCTTCATTACATGGAAGTGATGCCCATGGATGAACTCAAGACCCAGATCTTGCTAGCATGATAGATACCTAGGGAAGCAAGGAAAGGTAGTGAATCTTTGGCACGTCTACTTGTTAGGGGATTATGCTCTTCTCTCTTTGAGAGAACCAGAAACCCAAAAACTTTTGGATTGGTTAAGGAGGAACTAGCTTGGTGATGAATATGTCTTACATGTTTGGGTAAGGTGAAGAGGTAGAGAAGTATGCTCTTCTCTCTTTGAGAGAATCAGAAAATCTGACCCTCGAATCCAAGCCAAGTTGTGTCACCTTTAGAGGGCCTACCGGAAGTTGAACCTCCGGGAATGACCCAAGTGAGTACACACCTATTGCCAATGATTCCACCTCACTATAATAAAGAATTCTTTATTGAGTCTAAAGACTCCAAATCCATGTTAGCTTCTTTCTCTTGATTTTGACTATCATCTTGAGAAATCTTTGTCTGTTGTACTGAGCGGCACCGCTCCTAGCCCTTCTTGCGGGTGTGTATGACTTTCAAGTGTTGGTGTAGCTGCAAGGCCTCAACCTTGTATTGGAGGCACTGAAGGTTAGTGTGAATGGAATCCCACTAAAAAATTTCTTAGTTAGTTGCCTACCCAGATCACCTCCGAAAGGAGACATAATCTTTGCGCAGGGAGGGGCAAGAATCTCTCCCCTAGATTCTCACCATAGGCATGCACCTGGATGTTTGAAGGTGGTATATGACACTGGCCCCTGCTTCAAGGGTAAGCTTTGAACATATACTATTGAGTCCTTGGAAACACCAAAAACATGAGCGCCCTCTAGTGGGTGACACGGCTATGTGAGGTGAATGCATGCACGTAAGCTGTGAGGCATGGATTTTGTCTTCTCTACCATTTTTTTTGTAGGGATAACTAAGTGATTCTTTCAAGTCTTAAAATATCCATCATGATTAAACAAAGACTCCCATGATTCTGCCAAGTTGCTTTGTTCTTGGTAGAACTATTTGCGACTACTTCTTGAGTCACTATTGCTTGATCTAAAACTTCATGCTTGTAAACGAATGCTTGAAACCTTCAAAATTGAGATTGTTGATTCAAGCTATCTTAAAACTATCCAAAAACTAGAAATTCTATCAGAGAATAGTTTAGGCTGTGTCTCAAAACTTGACTTTTTACCTCAAAAACTATGTCAAACTGTCAAACTTTGGTTCTTTCCCACGTGAAATTTCACTATCCAGAGCACTTCCTCACGCGAGACTTCATTCTCTCACATGAAGTTTGACACTTTCTCGCATGGCCCAACACTTTCTCACACGAACCTGTACCCTGGTTTTCAAAATAGCGAGTTATTTCCTGTTGACTGGTGAACCTTTTGCCTGATCTAATTTTTGTTTGAGGTCTATTTGCCTATTTTCCTATCGTCCACTATCTAAAACTGAATGTCTCAAGCTGTGAACTAAATGATTACCACTTAAACTCATATTGTCTCCATGTTATTTGTCTCATCTTTTTGTGCTTTTGTACCTTGCGATGTGATAGTCACATCTCGGTTGTTCTAGCCATTCTCTTGACGATTCGTATCGGGTGCATCTCACATCTTGGCTGTTCTAGCCTTTATCTTCTTTTCACTTTTCCTAGAGATAGAGTTCTAGCATAATCCCATGTCCTCTCTAGTTACATTTTTGTCTATGACTGTTACAACTAGAAGTGGCAATACTTTCCCCATTCATGGTACTCGACAAGGTAGGGGTAAACCTTGTAATCAAGAAATAGGTTGTTCCGAACACATTATCCAATCTGAATGTTGTGGGATCTAGAAGCTCTTCTTTGTTGAGTACTTTGAAAGACAACACATCGCAATCATCACCTCTAGTGTTCCAGGAGTGTTATAATATGTTGTTTCAAGTGCAACTTGACTTATCATTTCAATAATATGACAACTCATTCTTCCAAAACAACTCATTGTTTCATAACCTTGGAAGGCCACTTCCTCGGACTAGTCTTATTATTGAACCTATTGACCCTACTGATGATATCGACTCATTTGAACCTATCAACCATCTTGATCTTGTTAAAGCACAAAAGGTTACCTTAGTCACGCCCTTTTGGCATCATTCATATCATTTTACTGAGTCTACATTTACTGCCCAATCCTACAAGATGGGAGATCCATTCGATTTCCAACCAGGAAAATATAGCCAAACTCATGAGCAATCTCAAAACAACCAGCCTCCTGATCATGCTCAAAATGATCAATGTCATGATCAATCCCAAAATGATCAGAATCAAGACCAATCTCAAAAAAAACCTCAAGGCGATCGACAACCATATCACTATCACCCTCCTCAATATGACCAAAATCAATCCTAGAATGATCAATCCTAAAAAAAATCTCAAGGTGACCGGCAGCCATATCACTATTGGCCTCCTCCACATGACCAAGACTAAGATGATCAGCAAAAAGATCAAGTCCCAAGTATTTATGAGATTCTTGGTAATGAAGATGAGGTAATAACCCAAAATGACATAGATGTGGTGAAAGCCAACAAAGGTCTTATTAAGATGATGGAGATCCTCCTTCTA
Organism: Chamaecyparis obtusa; assembly: GCA_027943335.1. Taxonomy (NCBI): domain Eukaryota; kingdom Viridiplantae; phylum Streptophyta; class Pinopsida; order Cupressales; family Cupressaceae; genus Chamaecyparis; species Chamaecyparis obtusa. The sequence goes on along the minus strand of BSBK01008015.1, from coordinate 846,371 downwards.
GAGGAGAAGGAGAAATATTTTCTAGAACTGGCCAAACAAGGGGCCAAGTTACTCCGAGACTACCAAGTTGAAATGCTTGTGGCCAAAGAAGAAGAAACTGAGACCGCAAAGTTTCAAAAGATGATTCGAGATATGCAAGACTAGATTAGCCAGCTTGTGAAAGATAAGGATAAACCTATACAACAAGTCACAATGAAAAGCATTTGTCATTTCCCATTTGATAAGAGTCTTCACATGCCACTTTTTCCCAAAGGTGTAGAGCTGCCTAAATATGACAAATACTTGGGTACTATCGATCCCCAAGATCACTTGAGGGAATTCAGTCCTTTATCCATGGAATTCATACATGATCAAATATATCTTATGCGCCTCTTTCCTCATAGTTTGGGTGGGTCAGCTATGGAGTGGTTTTCTTGGTTACCCGTTGGAATCAAATCTTTTGACGAGATCACTAATCTATTTATCCAGCATTACTCCCACAACATTCAGCATCCAGTCAATATTTGAAACCTTTGTAATTTGAAACAGCGACAAGGGGAGGCTTTCTTGGCATTTCTCCAAAGCTGGAGACAACTCTGTATGAAATATCCCCACAAAATGCATGAGTCTCAAAAACTTGACCTCTTTTTGGACAATCTTGTCCCATATTTTGGATATCAAGTACAATTACAAGGTCCCCTAACTTTCAATGGTATGATTAAGCAAGTTGTGCGCATAGAAGCATTTATGATCAAGAAAGGAGAGTTGATTTTGCAAAAGGATAACAATCAAGGGTCTTCCTCCTCAAACAACGATAAAGGGAAGTTTTTCAACAAGAATAGAGATGTTGTAAATGATGGAGTGGTTGACAATGTGACCCCGAAGCCTGCGAAATCGGTTTTCAATCTTTCCTCTAGTATACAGGTGGTCAAGGCTATTGAAAAGGCTGCAACGGAGACTCGAAAACTTTCAAAATTTGCTAAAACCAAACCTTGGGCATCTCAACCCAAGTGTGAGTTCACGTCCTTAGGAGAACTACTTGATGTGGTTTATAAGACTCTCATGCAAAACTAGATACTCACTCCTTTGGAAAAGTGTCTTTATGATCTGCAACCATGACCTCATTGGTGGAACGATAATGCATACTGTGACTATCACCAAAATAAGGGTCATAAGACTTCTACTTATCTCCAGCTGCGCCATAAAGTCCAAGATTTGATTGAAAATGGTGACATTGTTGTGGATGACCATAACAAGAATTTAGATCATCAAGCTTTTAAAGATCCCTTTCCTCCTCACGAGAAAGGTGAATCTTCTAAGACTAAGAACACCAATGCTAAGGTCAACTACATGTACACTACTAATGACAATGTCATTGGTATAATTGAACCTATTGAGGTTGAGTATTGCGATGTGATTACTATTAGAGGGAGTGAAGATACTCCTAAGACTAAGACTCCTTTTGTCTTATGAGGCCTCGGGTCTCATTCTTCCAAACCTGAATCATCTCAGGATTGCACAAATGTTGTTACTCGCTCTTGTGCAAGAATCACCATTAAGGGTCCCAACCCTTCTACATCTACTCCAAAGCAACATGTGGATAAAACTAATGTTGGTCCTACCAACAAGAACTCAAAATCGGTCCCTACACCTAGCACAGCTAATTATAGCATTCTAGACCAACTGCAACATACCAACTCTTAGATCACTATCTTTGAGCTGTTGAAGATCTCGCCTACTCATAGGGAGATTCTAGATAAATCCCTCACCAAGGTGAACATCCCAAAAGATTTGGATCTTGATTAGTTTCAATCCATGGTGGGTCACCTGACCTCACCCCACTATTTTTCCTTTTCTAAAGAAGATGACCACTCGTTGAGCCATTTGCACAATGCTCCTTTGCATATAGAAGTCATGATAGGTCCAAAGAACATCCATCGTGTCCTCATTAACAATGGTGCTAGCCTCAATATTTGCTCTACTAAGCTGCTCACCCAACTAGGCTATGATGAAGATTGCATAGATGTCCATAAGAAAATTACTATTAAGGCATATGATGAAGAGGAATGCAAATCCAAAGGTCTAGTTGTGTTGCCAATCCAATTTGGGCCTATGGAAAGAGATGTCATTTGTCAAGTTCTAGATATTCCTCTGGCATATAATATACTATTGGGTAGACCATGGATCCATGAAATGCAGGCAGTTCCATCTACATATCATAAATGTATCAAGTTCTCATTCCATGGTGCAGAAGTGACAGTTCCTGCCAATACCAATTACTCTTGCAACACACTCGCACAATCTGCAAACAGTCTTGTTCCAACTAATAGAGAGTCCACTGAATTCTATGATGCCAAGCTCAAAGAAATGGAACAGACTCTGAACCTATGTTATCATTAGCGGCTTTACCTCCATCTCCGCGTTCCTACGGGAGACCCTCAAAGAACAATAAATCTTCTGCTTGTTCTCCCCAAATAATCTATGATGGTGCTATTGTCATATTTTTACACATTTTGGAAACCTAATTACTAGATGAGCTCTGTACCCTAGTTTGCATTATTATGTGATCTGGATTAAGATTTGTGTTCATTTCCATTGCAAAGTACATGAAAAGAAAGGAAGTATTACTACATCTAAGATTACATGTCATATCTTGATATGTTGTACAGAAAAAAGAAAAGAACTGAAAGGAACATCTATCTGAGCTCACACATGTTGTGAGCATAGAAAATGCAAGAATTGCATAAATGAGTGCAAGTATACATAAATTAATGGAGTTAGATGCAAGGGTACCAAACATTTCCTAGTACGAGTTGATCTTTTATGTGCCTGGTGTGCTCCTGTGACCCTGAACCTATAGAGAGAGAAAAAATAGAGGAGTTAGATCCAATGGATCTAAGAAATGAATGGTGCCACAACATCTACAAACATGCATACGTGCACTCAGTCATGCACCTCTAGCATGGGCTGTGCTTAGGGCATGTGCATCAAGGAGCCTTTGGAAATAAAAGAAATACCATTATTTTTACTAATGTGTGTGTTCCATGTGCAGATGAAGACCTTGACTTGTGATGCAGGCTATCTCAGGGAAACCTTATTTTTCTTGACAATGACTGCATCACAGGCCAAGAACATCATAATCAACAATGTGTACAAATAGGGAACATTCAAATGATCCAACATCAGTCAAGCTATGATAAACAGAGGGCAACATGGAAACAAATTTTGAACAGAGCTAATGGCAAAGTGCACAGACCTATGAGGAAGATAGGGCACTCTGTTGCTTAGATGTTCACATGGCATATATCATCAACATGCTGAGGGCACACAATCCACTTGTTCAGAGAAGGTACAACAAATGATGTTTTAGAAATAAAACTCAATGCATTACATTATGGCATATATGTGTTCCAAATCTGCATTTAGTACTTTAAGTGCTATAGTATGAATGTGATAAATCTACAGTATGAGCCAATAGAAAGGGACTCAATATGTCATAATATCCCAATTGATAAGCATTTGATGCATGATAATACACTAGATGTCACACAGAGGATGCACATTCTACATGGTATTATCATTGCTATGGATCAAATTTGTAGGCATACAGTGGGGTGGCATCAACCTTAAACAACAATGCCAATTGAAGGGGCAAATGTTCATAAACAGCATGGCATGATGCCAGAATGATAGAAATCCACAAGGACCTAAAAGAGAAATAGAACTAATAGCATGGCATATCATATATGTGGTGGGCATACTCAATGATAACAATATTGTACATGAGTATCTCTACATGTATCATAAGAGTCCTGCACATGAGTGTCTATAAATTTCAAGCAAAACATGAGAATGAATCTTTGCAATTTGAGCATGATGGCATAGTATCATAGGTGTGGTACATGCATCGATAGTAGTAAGCATGCATGGTCAAGTGTTCACGGGCCTTCATCTAACAAATAAATAGCAAATACAAGGGAGGCCATAGTATTCTCAGTTCACAAGCCACTCATGGGCTCCAACAAATTTACAAGCAATGTTATGCCATAGCTCACAGGACACACAAATTGAACACATATGCAAAGGAAAGACATAGTCTCAACAATCAAAGTCATGCCCTCAAGAATCCAGAGGAGGGGATGACAAAGATATACTATAAGCAAAACCACGACATTGATTTTCCATGCTATCATGTGCCCTATTTTTGCAAAGGTACACCAGCAAATACAAATCTCAATGCCCTAGCCCGCGGGCCATACAATCAATATGAATGGAAAATGCAAAGAATTAAAGGTTTTTGATGCCCTAGTTTTTATACAGAGCCAAATCAAGTGCCATAATAGAGAACAAAGGAGTCACAATGCATGATACAATGCCCTGTGTTCTCGGGCTATATGTATTGAAATATCAACAGTAAACAAATAATGAAGCAATAGATGTCAACAAATATGATACATGGTGCCCTCATTTTTTTCCAACACAAAAGCAATAGCAAATGTCTTCAGCAAATGTACAAAGCAAACATGAAATCAAATGCAAAGATATATGTCATGCCCTAGCTGTTAAAAGGAATGAACAAGATGCTCGGGTTGCAAGCAACATTGCTACAGCAAGCCTCAATTTCATCAATGCCCTAGTACATTCAAAAATAATGCCCTAATTTGCTCGGGCTATGTACTAAATAGAGAAAAACAAATCCAATAGTGCCATGAAATATAGATGCATATCTAATTTGTGCCCTCATTTTTTAGAGGAAGTAATGCAATGAATAATGAAATCGATTGAAGTGCCTACCTTGATCAACATGCTGAAAGAGGGGTTTGATGTTTCTAAATAGAGCTCAAGTCTAGTCCAGTAGCTACAGACAAAATCGACAACTTGCCATTTTTCAAGGGTTGAACTTCACATTGCCACAGTCGACAGATGATTGCCAACTCACATCTTTTCTTCTCCCCTTTTGTTAGGGTTGAGTTACATTAACCTTATTTTAAATACTATCCTTCAAGGTTAATATATTTAAAATATCTGTTGGAGCTATGTTGTGAATATTTGAAAGGGGCTTAATTTTAATTTTGAGATAGGCTATTAATGTGTTCCTCCCCTTTTTATATTGGGTAGAGGTCATTATGGCTTTATTTTACATACTAGGTGTCCTTTAGGAGATATGAATTTGGTCAAAATGTAAATATTTTGGATATTCTCCTCATTTTTTTTTGAGTTGAGATTATCTTTAAAATATATTTAGAATCCACTTTATTTGGTAGAGAGGGGAATATTTTAATTGTAAAAGTCATTGCAAAACCTTGTTGTAAATATTGACAAGTGGTGTTTTATAAGCCATTGTCAATTTTTCTTTATGATGCATGACTTAGTGGTGGGACAGTCTTCCTTTGACCATCCATGTTTAGGGTCCCCACTTTTTCCATCCCCTAGATTCTCAGGAATTGGGCATCCAAATTTCAGAATGGCATGATCATGGTCCTAGTGGCAGGTTTTTCCTTTTCTTGGTGAAGTAGTGGACTTTAATGCAGATTCTACAAATTTCCTATATATGCCTCTCACCTTTGGTGATTGAAGGCTAGTTCTTCCTTCCCTCATTTTCAAGAGGTGAATGTTGTAGATCCAGGAGAAGAAAATTGATGTTTTGACCCCTTTTATTCTAGTTAATAGCAATTGTTCTTCTTTTTCTACAGCTTTGTGAGTTGATTTGATGGATTTGATGTCATGTATTGTGATTGAAATTTGATCCTTTACTTGATATTTAGTTCATTTTGATGTTTACAAGCACTGATTTTTCTTAAAGTTTCAATCTGTGTGCATTTATATGTTTTTGAGTTGTGGAATCTATTTTCCCTTCTCATTTACAACCAGCACCTGATTCTTTTTGAAGGGAAGAATCAGATTTGGGAAGAGTTGTGATGTTCAGGTTATATGCTGGATTACATTGTGAGTCTATTTTCAGTTTGTGGATCTATCCAGTTTGGTGAATCACCTAAGTTAAATTTTAGTTATTTCAATTTCATGCAAGCTCTCTCCCTTTCCCTTCAAATTTAGTTTAGTTTTAGATGATACAAATGGGGAAGCTGACCCTTAATCCAGAGGTTTATTCTCAGTGAAGTAGTCCCACATCCTGAGAGTATTCCCATGTTTCACGGGATTGCTAGGTTTTATACTTAGCCATCACGGGTGCAATCCCTAGTGACAACAGGTGCCTTTGTCAATGTCATAGCACCATTAGAGGATGAAGATGAGGAAAGAGCTATTACAGGTTGGCTTTACAAAGGAAAAGAAACATCTGAATAGATCACTCCTCCTCGTGAATTAGAATAAGAACCATACAGTGAAGCCTTCAAAATCATGAAGCACTTTGATTATAAAGGGAGTGGACCCATAGGGGTGAATGACATTGGTTTTCTTAAACCAATTGAAGCCACAGGTCGTCACACCAAGGACACCTCAGGTCTAGGCTTCAAGAAAATCCCATTTCATCTAGGGATTAACAAGTTTGTACTAGAGCCAGAGCCAGAACCAGAACCAAAATTTTGGCCAAAATTTGAGGACATTACCATAGCTGATAAATCAGAGAATAGCTCTGACGAGGATACTTTTCCATATCCTATTCCTCTAGAATTTGTTGCACTCTTTGCAGAACTAGATGAACCTATTATACTTGTCCACCTAGTAGAGACTGATAGTGATTTTGATGGCACCGCTTCAGTGCATCGACTCACGTATGACCAATGGAGAGAAATAAAAATGGTTGATCCTAATTTTTAGGATGAACAGTACATACCACCACATTTCCAAGAGTGTCTTGAACAAGATCAACTTCAGCAAACCATTAATACTACAAGAAATGAAGATGAGTCAAATGGTACAGCTAGTGTTGATGGAATTCCCATATCAAGTATCACTGATTCACATGAATATGAGTTTGACTCTCTATCTGATGCTACTTTTGATAAAGATATAGATGTTGTTCATGTGTATGAAAACCTTCTCAAAGTAGGTGAAGGGTCTAGTGTTAGGTCAACCGAGTGTGAATTTACTAATGCTGACATTCCCTCTACTTTTGCTACGAGGACTCAAGAAGAATCAAACACACCTTTGGATGAGATCACTCTAGGTCTTGACTTACTCATCCACACTTTTGATGACTTTACTATGAACGTACTTGAACCTGCCACTACTCTTTCACTCCGCCATCCCGAACTTATCAACTGTAACTCTCCCTCTCTAGCTAGCGAAGTCCTTATGTTCCAGAATGACTACACCCTTGCCTATTATCTTAATACTGTCGAACCTGTAATGTTCTCCACCAGTGAAGACAATATCAACATGACTGAAGCTGATATCAAGTATCTTAGTCATAAAATTAAAAGAAAAAAGAATAAATGCTTTGATGGTGAAAACCACATTGTGGCAGTGTCAGAGCTAAAAAAAGTAAAAATAAAAGATGTATCCAAGGGTGAAAATCTCTCTGAGGTGCCCAAGGATGAGATACTTGATACACTTCCCCATCATTTTCAAGAGAGATCATCAGTGCTGATTGAGCTGACACAACCAGTGAATTTGGGTACAAAGGCTGCACCTCAGATTATTCATCTAGCACAGTCATTATTTGCAGAAGAAAAGGAAGAGTTCACCAAATTCTTTCAAAGCAAGAAAATTAATTTTTCATGGACTTACTCTGATATGCCTAGATTAGATCCCAATCTAATCATGCATCATCTATCTATTGCACTAGGCATCAAGCCTATCAAACAAAAGCTTCGAAAGATGCACCCACATGTAGCACTTTTAGTCAAAGAAGAGTTAGAAAAACTTCTCAAAGTTGGTTTCATCAGAGCTATTGACTATGCAGAGTGGATCTCTAATATTGTTCTAGTTACAAAACATGATAAATCTATCCATGTGTGCATAGACTTCAGAGACCTGAATAAAGCATGTCCTAAAGATGATTTCCCATTGCCTAATATTGACATGATAGTGGACATGACAGCTGGTTACCAAATGTATTCCCTAATGGATGGCTTTTCTAGTTATAATCAAATAAAAATTATGCTAGAATACCAGGAAAAGACAACCTTCACATGTGCTTGGGGAACATTCTATTGGAATGTCATGCCCTTCGGACTAAAAAATGTCGAAGCTACCTATCAAAGAGCTGTCACTACTATTTTTCATGACATGATGCACAAAATAATGGAAGACTATGTAGATGACACTTTGGCTAAAAGCATGCAGTGGAAAACACATCTTGTAGATCTAGGTCCCATACTAGATTAGATGGAACAATTCAGTTTGAGACTCCATCTGAAAAAGTGTGCATTCAGTGTCACTTCTGGCAAGCTGTTGGGTTATATCATATCTACTAAAGGCATAGATGTGGATCCCAAGAAAGTTCAAGCTATCATGGAAATGCCTCCACCAAAGAACATCAGTCAAATGAGAGGACTTCAAGGGAGACTACAATCCATTCAGCACTTCATTGCACAACTGGTCGATAAGTCACAACCATTCACCAAAACTCTACATAAAGGTGTGACTTATGAATGGAATGAATAATGTGAGAAAGGGCTCACTCAAATCAAAAAATATCTTGCAAATCCACCAATCTTGATGCCTCCTATTCATGGGAAGCCACTAATCCTTTATATTTCAGCTACCAACACATCTTTGGGTGCTCTTTTGGCTCAAGAAGACCAAAATAACAAGGAAAGGGCCATTTATTACATCAACAGAACTCTGGTCTCTTATGAGATGAACTATTTAGTCATTGAAAAGACTTGTCTAGCAATGATGTTTGCTTCACAGAAATTATGGCACTATATGCTAGCTCACACTACAAGACTTATTGCTAAAATTGATCCATTAAAGTACTTACTCAGTAAAGTGGCTCTCACAAGCAGACTAGCAAAATGGGTCATGATACTCAATGAGTTTGACATTGAGTATGTAGAGAGAAAAGCTATTAAAGGACAAGCTATTGAGGATCGACTGGCAGAAGCTCCTCTCAAGGATATGTTGCCCTAATTTTCCTTCCATTCAAATTTGGCCCTAGTTTTTATGTTAGACCTCCATCTCATTAGTCCTGTGAGAACTCCAAAAAATTTCATAGCTTTATCTACTTCCCTCTGGTCTCTGCAACTATTTCTAGCTCCCTAGCTAGGTGAAAAGTCCTTAAAAAAATTCATAAAACTAGCCGTTATAGGCCAAACCCTTAAAAAATCCATAAGCCTTGTTATAATTCTTTGTTACTTTATCGGTCACTTAAAACTCCCCAAAATGGATGTGCACCTTATATTTCTCCTCAGTCCCTAATTCTCCAAGTTCCCAGTGGCATGCCCTTTTTATTTAGCGAACTAGCGAAAGACCTTTGTTCGCGTATTCTCTAAGTTTAACCGTGGTTCAATGAAGTATTTAGTGAACAAGAGAAAGCCTTCAGTCGCTAAATCACCAGGTCAAAGTGGGGTTAGTTCTGTAGGCAGCGGTAAGATTTTGCATCAGATGGTTGTCTTATAATCTAAAGGAATATTCCAAGGTCATAAGGAGATGAGACTAGCCATAGATTTGGTATCAGGGTAATGTGTCAAAGTGGGGTCCTGATTAGGAAGATCTAAGGGCTGGCATATCTTCATATAGGCCATTGTTAGAGCATGAGATCTTTAGATGACCATTGATTCTTCTAAGTGTGAATCACTTCAAAGCTTTAGTGGGTCCATTTCCATGTCATCCTATGTGGAAGCTTCGGAGTGGCCAAAGGTTGTGATGTGTAGCCTTGTCAAAGCAGGCCCGGCAGACTGTGTTCCTTTTAATCCTACGGCTGGCACGTGATCTCATGGATTGTGTCAGAGCCATGAGATTATGTACCGACCGTCGATTTCACTTTATTGTTAGAGCCTTGTGGGTGGGTCCTCATTTGCTGATGTGCTCATCTTCTATTGGTCCACATAGCGATGACTAGGATTTGTCAATGGGACCATGTTGAGGGTCTACAGGGCTGTCAAAAAGGTGAAGATCTACGGTGTTCACATGCTCTCATAGAATCTTTTGACCCTATGGGATCATGTGACAACCATCTGATAAGAATCTCAGTGGGTCGTGGGTCTGGCATGCTACCTGGCACTGATGTGCTTGCATGTGATTGGTTGTTGTGTGTTGACAGAGATTTTTAGGTGGACCTGATGTGTCAGAGGGGTCCTAGTTCTAAAAGGATCTATGGCTAGTGCATGATCAGAAGGAATATTTGGAGGCTATGAGATCATGCACTTGCCATTAGATTGGAATCAAGGTTGCAATGGGTCCGTGTCAGAAGGCCTGCCGAGGTGTTTGCTGATGAGGCAGTTGGGGGGAATGGAAGACTGACAAGTGGCCAATGGGCCCAGGATTAATAAGGTATTTTGTGAATCAATGACTAAGGACTTATCTTTTGGTCGCCAGACTTAACCAGGGTCAATTCAAACATGTAGCAATTCTGCGACCAAAGGAAAAAAGTGACCTGAGGTTAACTTGAGGTCAATTCTGCAGTCAAACGGTGCCCGGGTAAAAAGAGAAGATCTGATAGTCATGTTTTAAAGTAATATTGAGATTTAAATGTCAGCCGTCGATGGAGGAAAAGTATGGTGCCACCTGCTAGCCATTAATATTTAAATTCAAATATATTTCTCTACAGGGTTTTGCCAGGTTTTGATCTAGTCGTCGATTGTGACAGAATGGGTAGCTAAAATTTATGTCTCCAGGATGTTTGTAGTTGGGGAAAATGATATGAAGACTTGCACAGCCATCACAGGTCATTTTTTGCTTCTTGAGAGTACCAATTTGAGCATTCATGATAGGTTTGAGTTGCAAAGAAGTAGATGGATCAGGGTTGCTTGTCTGCAGGTTGATTTCAGTACAGGGATGGGCACTCAAAGAAATATCTGATCGGCTATGATTTTGCAGAGATATATTTATGGTCAGATGTGATAGATTTAGGGTTTTTTACTTTTATGTAAAATCTTTGTAACCCTAGTTAGGTTGATTTTTGACTCCTGCCTACGTGTAGTGAGAGGTATATAGTTCTTTTTTGGAGCCTTAGTGCTCAGAGTTAGATAATTGTAAAAGAAAGTCATCTTTCTTAAGGGTCATCTATGGCATTTTCTCTACCCTCTGGCTTCTACAATTGTATTTCTTTCATTGGTAATTCAAACATTGTAGAGGTATTTTGTGACAATTCTTCATGTCCCTATGCTTCCTTGTTTGGATCATCTCTTAATGAATTGAAGTCTATGCATGTTTTCAATGACAACTTAGGGTTCTTGATCCCTCTTACTTTCTATAATTGTGTGTGTTATTGTGTTTGATCTAATTTAGATGTTTTGTGGGTATAGTTCAGCCCCCTAATAGTCTTGTCTCAATCCTACACCGAGTTGCAGAAGTGAATGTCTACTTGCAGGTCATAGGTTGTGTCTTATGTCTAGGCCCTCCTATGAAACACTTATGCAAGCCTATTCAGTAAGTTGTGACCTACTAGACCTAAGCTTTTAATTGATTCTATCCCTCTATGCTACAATTCATACCCCTAATTTTGGTGTATCACCTAGTAGGTAGTTTGCTTTCAGTCATTTCCCTTTCAAAGCATTCCTTCTATCCCTTTCGCTCAAAAGTTTTACTTTTCATGTCAAGAAGCAAATTAAGGTGATTATCCAAGAGGAACCAGCCTAGAACCTAGAGGTCTCATCTCAGTTAGCATAGGTCCCACAACCTAGAGATGATTCCCATGTTATACTAGGTTATCAAGACTACGAGAGCTTGAAACAAGGGTGAAAACTTAGTGTAAAACAATTCTGGCATGCCTGGTGGGACTACAAAAGAAGTTAATTCGTGTTCAAGTTATGTTATCTTTGATATGCTGATAGCATAATATAGACTTGAAGAAGTTGTTTCATCAATTATATCTGGTGACTCCATTGGTTTCAAAGATTTAGGCCAAACTTGTTTAAGGTTTATGAGAAAGATTGAGACTAGGAGCTTGAAGCCTACTCAATTTTCAAAGTTTCCCTCAAAAAAAAGTTACAAAGGTCGGTCAACTCAAAGAACATCTCCTACAAGGAGAGTTCAATCAACACCTCTCGATACTTCATAAAGGAGACCTTTTCCCTTTCAGTTCAGAAGAAGAGGAAGATCTCTAACCAGAGATCTAGAAGAGGATTCAAATCCAGCAACAAATACAGCTCACATAGTTGTTAATCTTCAAATTCCAACTCCTACAATGGCCAGATAGTTTTCCTTTGCACCTTTCAACTAGTGAAGCCCATTGACTTTTGTTGTACATCATGATGTGCCCCTAGTGGCATTAAAGAGATTTCTTGATTTCATAGGTGAAGGGCAGACAACTGCTTTTGAGCACATAAGAGATGTGACCACCATCTACAGCATACACAATATAACTCAAGAAGATGTGGCCATAAAATTATTAGCAGCCTCTCTAAAAGGTAAGGCTCTTGAATGGTTTAGAACTTTAATTTTTGGTTCCATTACTTCATGGGATGAGTTAGGGGATGCATTGAGTAAGAATTTTGAGGATAAATTAGATAACTTATCTCTAGTAGAATAGTTAACAACCATTAAAAGAGACCCTCAAGAGCAAATGACAGATTACAATAGTAGATTCCTCAAAACATGGAATAGAATCCCAGTCTCTGTAAGACCATTAGCTAACCATGCTTTTCTATACTACTTGCAAAGCTTGAATGGTCAAATTTCTATCATGACCCAATCTATGGGTGGTACTTCTTTACCCCAAGATTTTGACATAGCTGTCAGGGCTAAAAATTATTTAATCCAAGTAGGCATGATTGCTAGAAGACCACCTATGCCCATCTTCCCTAGCCTTCAACCCATTACACCTGCACAAGTACCTCCATTTACCCCTATTCCCACTATATTAGCACCTCAGGCTAGTACTAGTGGTCAAGAGCTGAGAACAAGTTTCTCTCAAGAGTTACAAGAGATGAAGAATAGCCAACAAAGTAGCTAGCAAGAAATGACAAATTTGTTGCAGACCTTGACTAAAGAAATTAAAAATCTAAAGAGGCAAGGGCAAGGAATCAGACCACCCTTTCAGCCACAAGGCCAAGGTCCTAATCAGCAATATCAGAATCAGGGATAGCCTTATCAAAAAAATAGGCCATCATACCAAGGAGGTTATCAAGGGAAAAGGAAAAATTTTAATCAAAGACCATTCCAACCATATAACCCTGCACCTCTTAATTATGCAAATCCAGTGAGGGATATGGTTCCTAGTCAAAATAATATGGCTATGGATAATGAATGGTGCTTTCCTTGTAATTAGCCTCATAATCAGGCTACATGTTCAAATGTATGGATGAACCAAGCATTAATGGTTCAAAATTCCTCACAAGCTCAATCAGAGGCTTCATCCAGTGGATCAGTTCCTCAACAAGAACCACAAGAGAATGAGACTGCTCTTTTCAATTGGGAGAAGCCAAACTTCAATGGAGTCAATGATGAAGCTACTTTTGTTGCCTATACAAGAGAAAAAAGGAGAGATCAAGACATGGAGAGAGCAAATTCTGGTACTAAAGCCACTACATCTGCAGAGCCACTGTAGCAAGCTAATCCCATCACACCTAAGGAGTTTCCTGTCATCACAAGCAAGGAGGGTCAGACTCTCAAAGAAATGGAGCCCATCATGGTGAAGGCACAACAAAGAGTACACACAGTGACACCTTTCAATATCATGGAAAACATGAAGAAGGTGAATGTCACCATGTCTATGTGGGACTCTTTGGCTATTCCAGGACAACCTGAGATTTTAAGGAAGGCTATGTCAGAAGTGACAACTCCTCAGCCTACAAAAGAAACTACAAATCCAGTGTTGGTTAACACTGATCAACAAAAGGAGGCTCCAAGTAGCAACTTCAAAGCCAACACCATGCAAGGTAGGAACTCAAAAACAACTCCCTTTTATGTATCTTTAATCATTGGAAAATCTTTAGTGCATAATTGTATGGTAGATAGTGGAGCTACCAGCACTGTAATGCCCAAAAAGGTAGCTGACCAATTAGGACTAAAATATGAACCCTTCCAAAAGAAGGTCACACAACTTGATGGATCCTCAGTCAATACTATAGGTGTAGCTAGGGATACCAATCTGATCCTACATGCTAGTCCTAATTTTTCCATCCTCCTTGATATATACATCATAGATCTCCCTGCATTATTTGCTATATGTCTTTCAAGGGAGTTTACAGCCAAGATAGGAGGCTAACTATCTTTTGACTAGTCTCACATGCTTTTTCATACAAGATATGGGACCAAAGTCACTATTAAATCAAAACCATTGGCAGCACACCATATAGATCCATATGTATCCAATGCCATCAATGTAAACTTCCCTATGTTTGATAACAGTGACTTCCAAACCATTAGTGAAGCAAGCACAAAGATAGAGAGTATCCCTGATATTCTTCTAGATGAAAGAGCTTCAGAGGCCCAAGAAAATCTTATTTTAGATTTCAGTTTGGGAAGTTATTTGATACAAGAAAGTGGAGTCATAGAGCCAAGCCTTCTCAAAGAAGATATTGATTCAGAGGATCAGAGCAATCGGGTTTGGGAACTATTTTTTTATGGAGCTAGAAGTAGACATGGGTCTGGTGGTGGTGCTATGTTAGTGTCCCCAAAAGGAGAAAGGTATTATACTACCTTTAGATTTAGTTTCTCCTGCACTAGCAACATTGCAGAGTATGAAAGCCTAGTTAATGGACTAGAATGGGCTAGAAAAAGAGGGCTTAAGGCCCTAAAAGTTTATGGTGACAGTGAATTAGTTGTCATCCAAGTAAGAGGGATAAGTGCAACCAAAAATGACACCTTGAAAGCATACAATCATAGAGTTTGGGATGCAATTGAAAAAATTTGTGCTTTCAATATTGTTGCTATCCCTAGGAAGCTAAATCAAAATGCAAATACATTAGCTACTGTTGGATCTCAGTATGATATTCCAAATAGTGTTTCAAAAGAAGTAGATCAATAGCATATCAAAGTGATTGTCAAACCTTATATTCCTAATAATGATGTCAATTGGCAAGTGTTTGACAATGATGAACAAATTCAGAAATTCTTGTTTGAAGAAGATGTTTTTTCAAAGCATAATCAAGATAGGCTATCATAGAGCTATGGTGATCAAGTGATACAACTTAAGTCTAATAAGATGCCTAGAGGTCTTGTCACCTTAGAAACTATCTTCAACAAGGATGATCAAGTCAAGAAAAGCAAAGCTGGCCTAGTAGTTCAACAGGAACATTGTGTTGAATTAGAATTGGAGCCAGGTAAGAGCTTACAATTTGGGAAGGTAAGCATTGAATTGGAAAAGAAAGCTTATACCTAATTATTCAAAGAATTTAGTGATGTATTTGCATGGCAATATGAAGACCTCAAAGGTTTTGACCTTTCCCTTTCTTAGCACACCATTGAATTAGAACCTAATGCCAAACTAGTGAGGCAAAAGCAAAGGCCTGTTAATCCCAAGCTTGAGCCACTTATGCATAGAGAAGTGCTCAAACTAATAGAAAGTGGTATCATCTACCCCATCAAGCATACTAGTTGGGTTTCCAACCTTTTTCCTATCAGGAAGAAGAATGGGGAGTTGAGGTTATGTGTTGACTTTACGAATCTTAACAGAGCCTCATTAAAAGACTGCCATCCATTACCCTCTATGGAACAAATCTTACAATGTGTCTCTGGATCTGAGAGATTTTCATTATTGGATGGCTATTCAGGATACAATCAGATCCTGTTTAATGAAGAGGATCAATAGAAGACTACATTTACAACCAAGTGGGGAACCATGGCTTATCAAAAGATGCCCTTTGGTTTGTCAAATGCAGGTGCTAAATTTCAAAAGGCAATGGATATGGCCTTTAAAAGCCTCATGTACAAGTTTGTATTGGTCTACTTAGATGACATAACTATCTATTCAAAGCATGTAGTAGACCATATCAAACCTTTGAGGAAGATTTTTGAAAGGTATAGAGAATTTGGGATATCTCTTAATCCCAAGAAATGTGTGTTTGCAGTTCATGAAGGAAAATTATTGGGATAAATAGTGTCCAAGAAAGGAATCACAGTAGATCCTGAGAGAATTGCACCTATCTTAGAGCTACCATTGCCACATCATAAGAAAAGCCTCCAATCTTTCATAGGAAAGATTAACTTTTTTAGGTGTTTCTTGCCTAATATTGCAGATTTATTGAAGCCTTTGACAGCCATGTTAAAGAAGAGTTTAGCTTTTAGTTGGACTAAGGAAGGGAAAGCCGATTTCCAGGCTATCAAAGAAGCCTTGATAGAAGCTCGTGCCCTATTAAACCCAAATTTCAGTAAGGATTTTATCCTTTATACTTATGGAGGACATGATGTTATATCTGCAATGTTGACCCAAGAAAATTCAGATGGATTGGAGTAGCCTATTGCTTTCTTTAGCAAAGGTTTAGAGGAATATGCACAGAGATACTCTTTTGTAGAAAAACATGTACTTGTTGTGGTGAAGAGCCTTAAAAATTTTAGATATTTGTTGACCCATAGCAAGGTACACTTGAAAGTTACTCACCCAAGTGTCAAAGAATTTTTGCTTTCCAAGGACCTAAATGAGAAAAGAGTTGGTTGGATCACCAAGGTGATGGAATATGACATAGATATTCAAACTACCAAGCTGGTTAGAGGAAGAGGTCTTTGTGAACATTTGGCAGAGGATGAAAGTTTAAAGAAATCAAAGAAAATAGATGCATCTCTGGTGGAGCATTCTACAGAAGAACAAGTCGAGGCAACAAGCTGGTTGCCTAATATAATCAATTATTTGAAGACATGACAATGTCCTGCAGGTTTGGATTCAGCAAAAATAAAGATACTATAGATTACAATCTATTCCTTTTGTGTTGATAAATGAAGTTCTTTTCAGAAAGGATCACAGTGGTGTCCTCTTAAGATGCATTGATTCAGAAAAGGTAGCAGACATCCTATTTGAGTTTCATGATGGACCTTCTGGAGGTCACTTTTCTCCTAGGACTACTACTTTTAAAATCATGAGGGTTGGATACTATTGGCCATCTATCTTTAAGGATAGTCATGATTATGTAAGAAAATGCATCAAGTGTGCCATGTTTGCAGGAAAAGAGAGACTTCTCGCTCTTCCCCTCCAACCAATCAGAATAGATCAGCCCTTCATGAGGTGGGGCATAGATTTCATTGGAATGATCAATCCTCCATCTAGTGCAGGCCCTAAATGGATAATTACTGCAACTGATTATTTCACTAGATGGACAAAAGCAATTGCATTAAAAGAGGCCAATGAGAGTGTTGTTTTAAGTTTTTATGATGATATAGTTCATAGGTTTGGCACTCCTGATTCCATCATATCAATAATGCATTGGCATTCATAGGCCTTAAAGTCTTAGAGTGGGCAATCAAAAATGGCATTTATCTGAATACCAATTCAAATTATTACCCCCTAGGGCAATGGCTTAGTAGAATCAACAAACAAGAACTTGATTAGGCTAATCAAGAAGATTCTCCAAGATAATCAAAGGGATTGGCATACTAAACTCAGGTCTGCATTATGGTTAGACAGAATTACCCCAAAGAAGATCATTGGTAATTCTCCTTACATGCTAATATATGGTAAAGAAGCTAAGTTATCCATTTCAGCTGAATTGCCAGCTTTGGACTTGGCCACCCAATATGTCCTATTTGAAGAGGAGGATCCCTTGCAGATCAGATATGCTTAGTTGATGGAGTTAGAGGAAATCAGAGATAATTCCATGAAGGACATGGAATTCCATCAGATCTAGACAAAGAAAAGCTTTGATAAGAGAGCTAAAGCCAGGAATTTCAAGGTTGGAGACATAGTCCTCAACTGGGATGAGTTCAGGTCAAGACCTGGCAGACATACAAAATTTGATTCATTTTCGAGTGGACCATTTGTTATAACAGAGTGCAAGGGGCCTAATACTTTTCAACTATCAACCCTTGAAGGAGATGCCTTGCCAATATTAGTGAATGGTTTCCACTTAAAGCCTTGTTTTGAGGTTAGTCCTTCCTTGTAAATCTCTATAAATATTGCCCTTGCTTTCTTTCCCTACTTTATAGGTTAGTTTCCTGCTTTTCAAGAAGTGCATGTGCACAATTTTGTCTCTCTAGTCCCAGTTTTGTCTCTCTATCAAATTTTTGTGTTCCTAAAATGACCACATGCCCAATGGATTGCTTTAAGGCCACTAGTTTTCCATGTCTAGCAAGCTGACATCCAGCAGAAAGCACCAAAATATTGCCCTAATTTTCCTTCCATTCAAATTTGGCCCTAGTTTTTATGTCAGACCTCCATCTACTTAGTCCTGTGAGAACTCAATAAAATTTCATAGCTTTATCTACTTCCCTCTGGTCTCTGCAACTATTTCTAGGTCCCTGGCTAGGTGGAAAGTCCTTTAAAAAATTCATAAAACTAGTCATTATAGGCCAAACCCTTAAAAAAGCCCTAAGCCTTGTTATAATTCTTTGTTACTTTATCGGTCACTTAAAACTCCCCAAAATGTATGTGTGCTTTATATTTCTCCTCAATTGCTAATTCTCCAAGTTCCCGGTGGCATGCCCTTTTTATTTAGTGAACTAGCGAAAGACCTTTGTTCACGTATTCTCTAAGTTTAACCATGGTTCATTGAAGTCTTTAGCGAACAAGAGAAAGCCTTCAGTCACTAAATTGTTAGGTCAAAGTGGGGTTAGTTCTATAGGCAATGGTAAGATTCTGCATCAGATGGTTGTCTTATAATCTAAAGGAATATTCCAGGGTCATAAGGAGATGAGACTAGCCATAGATTTGGTATTAGGGTAATGTGTCAGAGTGGGGTCCCGGTTAGGAAGATCTAATGACTGGTGTATATTCACATAGGCCATTGTCAGAGCATGAGATCTTTAGATGACCATTGATTCTTCCAATTGTGCAGTGCTTCAAAGCTTTAGTGGGTCCATTTCCACGTTGTCCTATGTGGAAGCTCTGGATTGGTCAAAGGTTGTGATGTGTAGCCTTGTCAGAGCGAGCCCAACAGACTGTGTTCCTTTTAATCCTATGGCTAGTGCATGATCTCATGGATTGTGTCAGAGTCATGAGATTATGCGTCGACCATCAATTTCACTTTATTGTTAGAGCCTTGTGGGTGGGTCCTCATTTGCTGATGTGCTCATCTTCTATTGGTCCACATAGCGATGACTAGGATTTGTCAGTGGGACCATGTTGAGGGTCTGTAGGGCTGTCAGAAAGGTGAAGATCTATGGTGGTCATATGATCTCATAGAATCTTCTGACCCTATGAGATCATGCGACAACCATCCGATAAGAATCTCAGTGGGTTGTGGGTCCGGCGTGCTACCTGGCACTGATGTGCTCTCATGTGATTGGTTGTTGTGTGCTGACAAAGATTTTTAGGTGGACCTAATGTGTCAGAGGGGTCCCAATTCTAAAAGGATCTACGGCTGGTGCATGATCAAAAGGAATATTTAGAGGCTATGAGATCATGGGCCTGTCATTAGATTAGAATCAGGGTTGCAGTGGGTCCGTGTCAGAAGGCATTTCGAGGTGTTTGCTGATGAGGTAGTCAGGGTGAATGGAAGATTGACAAGTGGCCAATGGGCCCAAGGTTAATAAGGTATTTCATAAATCGGTGACTAAGGATTTATCTTTTGGTTGCCAGACTTAACCAGGGTTAGTTCAAACATGTAGTGATTATGTGACCAAAGGAAAAAAGTGACCTAAGGTTAACTTGAGGTCAATTCTGTAGTCAAATGGTGCCCGAGTAAAAAGAGAAGATCTAACGGTCATGTTTTAAAGTAAGATTGAGATTTAAATGTTGGTCGTCGATGGAGGAAAAGTATGGCGCCACCTGCTAGCCGTTAATATTTAAATTCAAATATATTTCTCTGTAGGGTTTTGCTAGGTTTTGATCCAGTAGTCGATTTTGACAGAATAGGTAGCTAAAATTTATGTCTCCAGGACATTTTCAGTTGGGGAAAATGATATGAAGACCTGCGTAGCCATCATAGGTCATTTCTTGCTTCCTGAGAGTACCAATTTGAGCATTCATGATAGGTTTGAGTTGTAGAGAAGTAGATGGATCGGGGTTGCTTGTCTGTAGGTTGATTTCAATACAGGGATGGGCACTCAAAGAAATATCTGATCAGCTATGATTTTGTAGAGATATATTGATGGTTAGATGTGATAGATTTAGGGTTTGTTACTTTTATGGAAAATCTTTGTAACCCTAGTTAGGTTAATTTTTGACTCCTACCTACGTGCAGTGAGAGGTATATAGTTCTTTTTTGGAGCCTTAGTGCTCAGAGTTAGACAATTGTAAAAGAAATTCATCTTTCTTAAGGGTCATCTATGGCATTTTCTCTACCCTCTGGCTTCTACAATTATATTTCTTTCATTGGTAATTCAAACATTGTAGAGGTATTTTGTGACAATTCTTCATGTCCCTATGCTTCCTTGTTTGGATCATCTCTTAATGAATTGAAGTCTATGCATGTTTTCAATGACAACTTAGGGTTCTTGATCCCTCTTACTTTTTGTAATTGTGTGTTTTATTATGTTTGATCTGATTTAGATGTTTTGTGGGTATACTTCAGCCCCCTAATAGTCTTGTCTCAATCCTACACCGAGTTGCAGAAGTGAATGTCTGCTTGTAGGTCATAGGTTGTGTCTTATGTCTAGGCCCTCCTATGAAACACTTATGCAAGCCTATTCAGTAAGTTGTGACCTACTAGACCTAAGCCTTTCATTGATTCTATCCATCTATGTTGCAATTCATACCCCTAATTTTAGTGTATCACCTAGTAGGTAGTTTGCTTTCAGTCATTTCCCTTTCAAAGAATACTTTCTATCCCTTTCCCTCAAAAGTTTTACTTTTCATGTCAAGAAGCAAATTAAGGTGATTATCCAAGAGGAACTAGCCTAGAACCTAGAGGTCTCATCTCAGTTAGCATAGGTCCCACAACCTGGAGATGATTCCCATGTTATACTAGGTTATCAAGACTACAAGAGCTTGAAACAAGGGTGCAAACTTAGTGTATAACAGGATCATCAACCATTGAAAATTGAATTTCTAGATGAGTCTATAATGCTTCTTACACATCAAACATGGAATATGTTCTTCGATGGCTCAGTTACCCAGTAGGACTCAGGTGCCGGACTACTATTTGTCACACCACAAAGATACTCTTTACTAAAGGCATATAAAATGTTGTTCCCTTGCACAAATAACATTGTTGAATATGAAGCTTTAATCAATGGTATGAAGATAGCCATTGAATGGTGTGTGGATGAACTTAATGTCTTTGGAGACTCCCAACTTGTCTTCAATCAAGTTAATGATATCTATCACACAAAGGATGAAAAGTTGGTACCTTATAAATGAATGGTTGATGACCTCAAATAGTATTTTGCACACATTTCTTTCCAACAAATTCCAAGAGCAAATAATAAAGTAGTTGATGCCATGGCTACTCTTGCCTCCATGCTACAGATGCCAAAAAATGACTTCAGACATGAATTCTTGGTGGAGACATTATGCTACCTAGCCTACAATGTCCCCTAACTCCAAGATGATTTGTTCAATCATTGGACATGATTCATGTCGCTACCATCATATCTACTCCTATCTCTAGGACCAAATTATTCCAGACACTTATACCCAAAATGAAAAATGCCACCTAATCCACAGTGCTTCATGATATGTCATAGTAGATAATGACTTGTATAGATGAGGTCTAGACGGTACCTCCTTAGGTGTCTAGAGCCCAACAAGTCCAAACGCGCGTTAGCTGAGGTGCATGAAGGCATCTATGGTTCTCATTCGAGTGGTTTGACATTAGCTTGTAAACTTATTAGAGCTAGTTACTACATCTGGCAGAAAATGGAAAAGGAAGCTATACAATATGCTAAATCTTGCAAGAAGTGCCAATTACACAAAAATTTGATCCACGCTCCTACCAAAGAGCTCATTCCATTTATCAGTTTTTGGCCATTTTAGCAATGGGCCTTTGACTTGGTGGGATAGATACATCCTTCTTCCTCAAGAGGACACAACTTCATTATCATAGCTACAGATTATTTTACTAAATGGGTTGAGGCAGTGCCTCTCACTATAGCTGATGGAAAATCTGTTGCCAAATTTATACTAAGTTACATCATCTGTAGATATGGTGTACCCTCCTCAATAATCACTGACAATGGGGGGCAATTCAAAAACAAGGATCTAAAGGAGTTATACACTAAATTTAGAATCATCCAGCATTGGTCCTTGATCTATTATCCTCAGGGTAATGGATAGGCAGAGGCTTCCAACAAGACAATTCTCAAGATCCTCCACAGAATAGTTCACAAATCTGGTATAGATTAGCACCTCCAGATTAATTTGGCTTTATGGGCCTACAGAACAAGAATTCAAACTCCAATAGGGGATACGCCCTTTGCCTTAGTCTATGGCATGGATGCTATGTTGCCTATTGAGGTCAAGATTCCTACATTGTGAGTCTCTTTGAAGAACCTCATTATTGATGAAGACATTAGAATATCTTGGCTACAAGAGCTAGAGTTACTTGTTGAACATCGGCAAGTGGCATTTGATCATCTCAGAGCATACCAAAAAAGAATGTCTAAGAGCTACAATAAGAAAGTCAGACCAAGGGAATTCCAAGTGGGCGATCTCATCCTGCGAGAGAACCCCAAGAATCAACAGCAGCGGATACAGAAAGGAAAGTTTGAACCAAACTGGCTTGGTTCATACATTATCACTATAGCATTTGGGTCTGGTGCTTATCAACTATCTACTATTGAAGGAGAATAGCTCAAAGAGTTGATCAACACTTTTCACCTAAAGCAGTTCTATAGCTGAGACATTTCTTGTGTGCTCATGTACATACTTATTGATCCTGAAAAAATCCAAAAAAATGGTATATTGTCAAAAATCCTAAAAATTGCAAAATGTCCTAAAAAATGATCTTAGTGAAAACTTGGAAAACAGGCACTTTGATGTATCTATTATCCTAGTGAAAACCTAGTAAACAGGCACCTTGATAATAATCAAAAAAATACAAAAATACAAAAAAAAATGAAAAATGGAAGAATACAAAAAAAAGTGAAAATACAAAAATACAAAAAAATCAAAAAAGAGAAAAGTACAAAAAAATTGAAAAGAATAAAAATGTACCATTGATGACAACCTAGAAAAAATAGGCGTCATGGTAGCAAAAATAGAATCTCTGCCAAGATGGTGAAAACCTGGTAAACAGGCACCTCTTGTTCACTAATGTTATACCTATTGTAGCACCGCTTGGCTCTTGCTTTCCTGCTTTAGTTTGTTTCCTACTTTAGTTCATTTCCTACTTTAGTTTGCTAACTCATGCATTTTCTTTCATTTATCTTTGAGATTTTTCTCAACTCTACATGGATTGAAACTGGTCACACTTGGGGACACCTTCCCAGTCTAGGGGGCATTGTCCTCTCATTTTCAGAGGATTTTCTTGTATCAGTCGCCAGTGGTTCTCACTGTGCCTGCCTACTGATGCTTAGCTACTTTTGAGATTTCTCTCCTTGAGGATCTCTTGTGTATTGGTCACCAGTGGTTTTCACTGTGCTTGCCTACTAATACCTAGCTATCACTTGGATCTCTCTTCTTGAGGGTCCCTCATACATCAGTCACCAGTGGTTCTCACTACGTCTGCCTGCTGATATTCCATTTTCTCTTAGATCTCTCTTCTTGAGGATCTATCGTATCAGTCACCAGTTGTTCTCACCACATTTTCCTATTGATACTTTGTTAGTACTCCAATTTCTCCTTGAAACTTCATCTCTTGCGATAGTCACCAGTGATCCTCACTATGTTTGCCTACTGTCACCGTCCTATTGAGACTTCTCGCACTACATATTTTCGATCCGACATCAATCCACTGAAACTGAAACTGAAATTGGATTTGTAACTCTTTGAAGCATGCTAAGCTTTTCTTTTGTGTGTTTGTCTTTTCATTTTATCATTCCTCCTCGAGCATCTCTAAGACATCTTTCTTGACTGAGAGAAGCGAAGACTGGGGGCATGATCTTTTCTTGCTTTCTATTTGCCTATTTAGTTCCAATGATCCAAAAATATATAAATAAGAGGGGTGTCCACTATGAGAGCCTTCATCACGTGTTGGATGGCCATGGGTGCCTTGACTCCTTTTATATGGAAACCTTGGTGAGGTTGGTTCTTCTCCTTGTTTGTTTGGGTGACTTCTTTCTGCTACAAGTGGAATCGCAAATGCTCATCCTGTGAAGTGAACATAAGGGTCACTGTGAGCACCTTGATATGCTTATCATTCACTTAGCAAAAGGAGAAACTCATGCATGTCTAGTGTGTTTGTCCACAAGCAACATTCCGGTCATTCTAGAAACTATACTTTAATGCTTATGTTAACTTGCTAAATCAAAAGGAATAGGTGTTCGGGTCATTCTGGCTTCTTGTGCCTTAATGCTTACACCTCATTCTGAAAAATCAAAGACTAATGTCATATTCATATTCTCATGATTGCAATGTCAATGAGGGTTGTATGACATCCTACTAACATCCATTACTAAAAACTCTATGATGATAATAAAATGAGTCCAACAACCAAGTCCTAGGGATTGCATCTAGCTTAGGTTTTCATTTTCATTCTAGGCTTGCATTGAGACAGTGTTTTGGTGCTCTCTTTATTGTCTTCTTCTAAATCCATTCATTGAAGGTTCTCATCTCTCATCTTGGGTTCATCTTGGCTGCACAAGTGTCTGGTCCTCACTCTCGATATTCAAACATTCTTTTGGTTAGTACCTGTCATGTATTGCAAAATCCTGCATGAGACAATTAGTACCATAAACATTGCATCTCCATTGCATTTTCATTGCATCCATAAACTCATGCATACATTCTACATCTACATATTCATATACATGTGCATTAATTATAAGCATAAATCAAATCATACATTACATTTATCTATCATCACATTTCATACATATATACCATATAAAACATAGGCATATTCATAAAAACATCATGTGCATCTCATATCTATCTATGCATACATCTAATCATATAGGAAACATCTCATAAACATAGAAGTAATATATACACAAGTACAATGATATCAAAATGGCGATCTCATATATATCTCGGTCGATCAATGTCAATGTACAAAATGATGCTACTTGAGCACAGTATAAAAAATGGGCTACAATATATATCAATCATGTGTCTAGATCTACCCACTGCCATGTAGAAGAGGTGGAGGTGGAGGCATCAGTCTCTGTGGGGGAGGTCCCTATGGAGGTGGACCCTACGGTGGTGCCTAAGGAGGTTCCTGTGGTACTACCCGTGCCCCAGCATACTCTAAAAATGGTGGCACTTGCTCTACCAGATCTGGCACTACGCCAACATATGCCGCATGATAGTAGGCTGACTATGTAGCCTCATATTTGGTCTTCAGCTGAGACCTAGCAAGTGCCTCCTAAAACCCTTTGATCTCATAGTCTTTCTTTGATACGCGGGTCTCCTGGACAATGACCTAGGTGTGATAGTCATCCCACTCTAGCTATACCTATCTGATCCTCTCTTGACTCTTCCTAAAAGCCTCTTGTAGCTACGGTACCTATCCTCCCACAGGTGTGTCCTGCATGTCAGTATCATCACCATGTACCTTCTTGTCAGGAGGCATCTGCTGTGAGGTGTCACATATCCTCTACCTAGTGGACATCTATTGGGTCCCACTATTGCCAGCACCTACATTTGAGCCCATGGTCCTAGGAGGGATGGGATTTTGCCCACTCATCAGTCTCAAGACCCTCTACTGTTGCTACTAAGTAGGATATTGTTGTGGTACTCTCTTCTATTGTGCAGGCTACTATTGTCCCTATCCATGTACCTATTGTGCCTACTGCTACTATGCAGGCTACACTACCTATTATCTTCTCTGGAACATGCCCATAGGATCTGTAAATCTAGGATATGGGTGGGCCAGGATATGGTCTATGTATGCAGGTGTCACCCCTGCATTGGTGACATCCACCATGTAGTCCCACCAGGTTGGTGGTACTCGTGCCTCGATCATGCAGCATCCCTAATCTAGTCTCTGCTGCCATCCCTTCTTCATCTCATCAACAAATCAGGCGTAGGTGCAGTACTCCTGGGAGACATCCTACGGTCTCCCAAATTGCCTCATGACACATGTAAGAAAGAATCATTCAATGACCGAAATAGTACGTCCAATCATTGGATGTGAGATGAACATGTGGGATAGATCTTGTCAGGCATCATCCCAAACCTCTATAGTCACCTATGGCCTCCATATGACAGCTACCATGTCATCCAGTTGTCCGCACCACTGCTCCATCTTACCCAGCGCTGGCTAAGTCATAGGGCCTAAATATCTATATATGTATGGCTCTAGGGGTTGTCATGTATCATGGAAGATCGGTCTGCATATGTAATACCCCAAAAATGGGCTATAGGTTCATTAACCTCCTACATCGTCAATTCGAATGAAATTGACATCAAAGTCCTAACCTAAGGCACATCGGCACATTATCGAATCTTAATTGATCATCCTAAATTTTAAATCAGGGAATATTCCTATTTATCCTAATTATCTTTAATTTAATGATTATTTGGCAATAAATCTTATTTATCCTAAAGTTTGATTAATTGAATATTCTAAATATTTAATTAATTAGATTTAATACTGCCACTTAATTATTTAATTAGATTTAATTATATTTATTCCTAAATTGTATTATTTCATTTTGACAATAAATCAAATATCATATGACTAATTGGTTAAATTCATATTTAATTAATTAATGTCAATTGTCAAATTTAATAATATAGTTTTGAATAAAAGTTTGATTTAATAATTGATTAACCCATAAATCAATTGTTTTATTTTTAAAATCAGTTAAGTTGAGGATAAATCACTTTATTTATTTAATTAATTCATAAATAATTATGCACATCAAAAAAATAGTTAAGCTTTAAATTAGAAAATCAATTCAAGTTGTTTTAAAAAATAAACTCAACTCTCTTTTGAGTTGAAAGCTGATCTCAACTTCTGATTTAAATCAAAAAGTTGTTTTTGCATGATTTTGCATGATTTTGTGAGTTAATCTATCTCTAAATTCTTGATAACTCAAAAATCAACTTGAGTTTATCAAGAGTGATTTATGGCTTTTTTCATGCACCTCCAAAGCCTTGGATTTCTATAAATTAAGGCCTTAGCTCTTCATAATTCATCTCACAAGTTTGCATACTTACTCTACCAAAATCAATCCATGAATTTGCACAATCACGTTGGCGAATTGACATCTGAAGAATTGAAGCTTCTTTGCAAATCAACAACTTTTATGAGATCAATCTTGATTTTAATCATTTTAGTTTCATATTTAGCATATCATTGTTAGCTTAATTTGCATATCAGTTTTTCATCTAGAATAGATTCATATTAGTTTATTTCATCTTATTACATAGAAAATCTAAAAATATAGATTAATTTGCATTCATCTCATATCTAGATTCTGCATTCAAATCCTTCGTTTAGGTGTCATCAAGGTCACTGATCTCGGTCCAATCTGAGAATACATACTCGCATCTACTAGAAGGCAGTAAATCGCTTGGTTAGTTTAGTTTCCATTTCATTGCACGATTTCAATTTTAGCTAACCTCTAATGTTTTACTGAAGTGTTGTGTCTATAGCTAGGTACAAAATTTACACACACATTTCTGGCACCCACTGTGGGGCCCTAAAATAGGTTTCCATTCAATTTCTATCAATTTCTATCATCTTCTTGTCATTTTCTATTCCAAGCTATGATTTTTAATTTTTGTCCGTATAATTTTCTTATGAGTTTTGTCAAAAACTCGTATTAAGAGATACCCACTATCGTACAATAGTTTATTTGATCGAGGATCGTATCATCAAAAACATAGTGTCGTTTGAAAGCTCTATTGTCGTATGATCTGATATCCATTGTCATACGAGTTTCTAGAGTGTCGTCTGGGAGGTGACCCATGGTTGTATGAGTTTCCATGTCAGGTTTCAATTGTCATTTCACTTTTTCAAGCATTTTTCTAGATTTGGACTGATATCTAACATTAATAATTGAAATTTGTTGTTTCTGATTGATTTTTGCTGATTTTGATTGGGAAAAGCGTGAGAGTTGCTAAAAATAGGTAAAAATCTACTAAGCACGTTGCGAGGAATTCAAGTAATCTTATGAGCCGATAACATTTTGATTTGGACTAAAATGAACATCTCATGTGTCTGGCTTGTGTGACCTTTTATTACTTTCATATCACAGACTTCATTTTGGCTATAAAAATGAACATAGATTTGCTTTTCAGCATCTTTGTTACACATAGTAAATAGGCCCTCTGAACACTATTTGTGGTTCATGAGAGAGTGGGTTTCCAGTGAAACTCTTCTCAATGAAGGAACCCTTGTAGGTAGGGAGGTTACTAAGAGCGTATAACATTCTACTAGATTTGTGAGTCTTCAACTTCTAATTGATACATTCTCTCTCCGGAGAGGTTGATAGATCATAAGTGGTTGACATCATAGATCTTTGTGAGATAATCTTGGTCTTAACGTGTCGGATTAATCTATCTACTTTTTTTTGGTTAGAAGTGAAAAGGCTAGAGGACTATGCTCTACTCCCTTTTTGGGTAGTATCAGAAACTCAAATCCTTGAATCTGGAACTAGTCTCCATGTGGTATCTTTTGTGTCACCTTTAGAGAGGGTTAACCATAGTGGACATTCCCTTAATTGGCTCAAGCACGTTGATGGAACCTCAAGCGATAATAGCCATTTTCATCGTGGCAGCAGTAGTCACTATATAAATGTCCTTGTGGAGGAAATCTTCATAGGTGTGGTCTCTTGTTGGGCTATCAGATCTCCCTAGCAACTCCTGATTGATTAATTTCTCAAACTGTGTCAAAACCCGATGCACCTGGATTGGAGTTCGCCCTCTTGAGATCACAAGAGTTGCAAAGTCAGACCATTACTACAAACCCTAGTGAGACCAAATTTTCATTTTCTAGGAATATGTGCATTATTGCAAAACTTTTTGGAATGTACACTGTTAACACTCCTAGTGATTAGCACATTCAATCACTTGGTTGTTCATGCATAAGGTTGCTTTGTCCCCTGTTCATTATTTTTAGACGTGCTTAAAATCACTTGCTTGTTGTTTTAAGTGCTTGCTTATGTATCTGGTTATTGAAAATGAACGAATCTGTTACAATCTTCAAATCTGGACAGTGAAATTTCCAAACCATCTAAAACTGAAAACCTAAAAAATTGCAAAATCTAATGTCAAACACCTTTCTAGAGTCAAAAGTCATCTTGTAAAGTTAGAAAGTCATACGATTTTTGGCTATTATCATTTCAGAACCCCCTAATTGTCGTATGGTAGCTGGTATATTATCGTACGAGTTTTGCTACCAGTCAATTCAAAAGTCAAAAACCTTGCTATCAACTATCGTACAAGTTTTGAAAAAGTCGTACAAGTTTTTCAATTGTCATTTCATAGCCTACCCATTGTCGTACGAACCTGCAGAAAGTCGTTTGAAAAATTTTGAAAAATTGCTAGAAAGTTGTAAGAATTGTCAGATACCTAGCTTTTTTAGCCTATTTCCAGAATCTGTCAAATAAATCACTGTTTCAAGAATAGAGCAGCAACTACTAATAATCCAATCATTTTCCTAAAGTGGTCTTTTGAATATGATTCAGCCTTTTGTTTAATCAATTTGAGTCTTTGTCATCTTGTGTCAAAACCTTGTCATAACTATCAATCTTCAATCCATCTTCAAAACGGCTAAGTGTTGTGAACTCATGTCCGCTATCTTTTGGGCATCTACCCATACATCTAGGGCATAGTATCCTTCATCTAAGTCTAATCTTATCCTCAATCAATCAAACCTTGACAAGGTTGCGTCATCTGATCTTCTGGAATCAATTCATTCTTCAGTTGTCTCCATCTTATTCTTTTTCTTCACCCAAGGTTAATGGTGGAAACTAGAGCTTCCTCACACAAGAAATCAAGAGACACATCTCATACCTTACCTTTGATTCATATCTAGGGTCCAACTCTTGAACAACTCTACAATTATGGTCTTTACGAATGTAAGGAAACTCAGGTGCGAAAATAGCTTCTTACACTAATCTCTAAAGGAAAGTATTGTGCAAATTCTTTTTAAATCCTTACAATTTTAGATTCATTAAGCTACTTAACAAAGATATTGCAGCCATATACCATGCATATAGAAAATAGATAGAGAAGATTGAAACACATAAACACAAAGATATGCTGGTGGGGAAAAACCTTTCGGTAAAACAACCCCACCCCTCCAAAACCTGCACAATGTATTATCTTCAACACAAAGATTACAACACACTTGCAATGCAAGTTCTTTCAAGAGATGAGAGACAAGTCTAGCTACATAACAGTACACCTATCAAACTTATGTCTCTCCCATAGAAGCAGCATCATATATATAGACTCCTCAGGACCCAAAAAATACCCATAAAAGGAGTTTGGCGTCCAACCACCAAGACCCATGCACAAAGCCACATGTACACAGTTGTTACATGTGATCCCAAGAATAGGCGTCCATCCCTAGAATAGACTATGATAGCTTGTCATAGAATCTGCCAAAAATAATGGTCACAAGAGAAGTGTAAGAGAATCTGTCATACCAACCTATTTTTGGCATATTCTATTACACACACCAACCACTTCTTCTTGGGCACCCAAATAGGCCCAATTTAGAAGATAATCTTACACCTATCATAGCACATTCCTTAAATAGTTCTTACGCATCATAGGAATATGTCATGACTGTTTCAATCATGATCTCCTTACGCACAAGATGCTGACACATCAAGTGGAGTGACACATCAACATGCCAACTAGGCATGTACACTCACACTTAATTTCATTATTTGCAAAAAATACATTTACAAAACAAATAATAAGAATAGGAACTATCCAAGGTTGAGACACCTTATTCCTAACATTCTCCCACTTGTCGAACACCTTTTAAGAGAAATAGGAACATAATAAGAACTTAACCGCTATAGGCCAAAAGGCCCATAGACTCCGAACACCATCTGAACTTCTCAGTGCCCACTAGTTTTGTTAATGCATCTACAACATTCTTCACAGTATCTACCTTCTCCAAATTTACCTTTCCATCTTCCACCATATCTCTCACAAAGTGAAACTACACATCAATGTGCTTCATTCTGGCATGGAAAGTTGGATTTTTCGCAAGGCAAATAGCGCTCTGACTGTCACACCAAATATTAATCTGTTCTACATCAACACCAACATCAGAACACAATCTCCTAAGCCAAATGGCTTCCTTACAAGCATGAGTAGCAGCCATGTACTCAGCTTCTGTAGTGGACAAAGCAACCACAGGTTGTCGCTTACTCATCCAACTGATAGCACCACCAAACATAGTGAACACATAAGCACTAGTGGATCTCCTACTGTCAATATCACCTACCCAATCTGAATCCACAAACCCATGAATACAAACTAAATGTAGAGATTCAAAAGAGTTACCATGATAACATATGGAGTAATCTGATGTACCCCTCAAATATCTGAATACTCACTTAACTGCATCCCAATGTACCCATTTAGGGTTAGCCATAAACTGACTCAGGACTCCCATTGCTTGGGCAATATCTGGTCTAGTACAGACCATAGCATACATAAGACTACCAACTGCACTAGCATAAGGTACTCTACTCATGTCCTCCACCTCACTAGGAGATTTTGGACAATCATCTACAGATAACTTTGTTCCCACAGAAACAAGAACACAAAGTGGTCTACAATCTGCCATGCTAAACCTGTCCAACACAGACTTCACATACTTACTCTGACTCAACCAAATTTTTTTGTTAGACCTGTCTCTACTGATTTCCATACCCAAGATGTACTTAGCTACCCCAAGATGTTTCATCTCAAACTGTTTTGACAACTAAGATTTAAAATCAAAAATCATACCCTTACCCTTCCCAAATAGCAACATATCATCAACATATAATGCAACAATAAGAAGGCGATCATTTTCAACTTTGAAATAAACATAATGATCTGATTTCGATCTAACAAATCCAATTGACAACACAAAGGCATCAAACTTAAGGTACCACATCCTAGGAGATTGCTTCAAACCATATAGATATTTCTTTAATCTACAAACTAAAGATTCGTTACCTTTAACAATGTAGTGCTCAGGCTGTGACATATAAATCTCTTCCTCCAAATCACCATGAAGGAAAGTTGTCTTCACATCCATCTATTCTATCTCTAAATCATATGATGCAGCAAGAGATTAAAAAAATCTAATGGTTGTCAACTTTACAAAAAGAGAGAATATTTCACCATAATCTATTCCCTCTACTTATGAATACCCCTTTGCAACCAACCTAGCTTTGTACCTTTCAACACTGCCATCTACATAGAATTTCTTCTTGAACACCCATTTATAGCCAATAGATTTTCTCCCTTTAGGAAAAGGTACAAGGTCCCAAGTTTTGTTTTTCTCCAATGAAGCCATCTCGTCATCCATAGCCTCAATCCAGGAACCTGCATCTTCCATGCCCAAAGCCTCTTTCACAGATCTAGGCTCATTAGTGTTAGTAATCAAAGCAAAGGCACAACTGGAATCTAACATGGAATAACCAAACCTTTCTAGTTGCTTTCTTTCTCTAGTGGATCTCCTCAAGGGTTGAGGTTGAGGTTGTTCTTCCTCTTCTTCCAAACTATCAGAGCTGCTAGAGCTCTCCTCATCATTAGGCCCAACATGCTCTCTCTATTCAGTCTTCTCAGGGGTAGGAGGCAACTGAACAACATCTTTTTCCTTTTCTTTTTCATCTGGTTGTAGCACAATAGGAGAAGATGTTAGCTCTCTAAAAATAACATTTCTACTATACAACACCTTACTAGTCATAGGATCCCAAAGCTTGTATCCTTTCACACCAACACTGTATCCAATGAAAATAAATTTGACAGCTTTGTTTTCCAACTTAGATCTTTTATCCTTTGGAACAAGTGCATAAGCTTCACAACCAAAAACACAAAGATGTCTAATTGAAGGCTTCTTACCAAACCACACCTCCATGGGTGTCTCACCAACAAGAGCTGATGTAGGAGATTTGTTAACCAAATAGCAAGTAGTGGCCACAGCTTCAGCCCAAAACCTTTGTTCTAAACCAGCTCCACTAAGCATACTCCTAGCCTTCTCCATCAGTGTCATGTTCATTCTCTCTGCAACTCCATTTTTCTATGGGGTATAAGGATTTGTCTTATGCCTCTCGATACCTCATTCTTTACAGAACTATTCAAACTCTACTAAGCAAAACTCACCACCATTGTCAGTCCTCACACACTTAATCTTCTTACTAGTCTGATTCTCTACAAGGGTTTTAAATTCCTTGAACTGACTAAAGACTTGTGTCTTACTTTTAAGGAAATAAATCCATGTCCTTCTACTATAATCATCTATGAAAGATACAAAAAAATATAGACTTGGAGATTGAAGGAACTTTTACAGGACCAAATACATCAGAATGAATAAGATCCAAAACATCAGAAGATTTGTGATAACTAGAGTAAAACTAAACATGATTTTGTTTACCATAGACATAGTGTTTGCAGAAGTTGAACTCGAGATTGCAATCATTTAACCCCTCAATGAGATTTTTATTCTTCAGGTTCCTAAGACCCTTCTCACCAATGTGGCCAAATCTCATATGCCACAACATCATCTTTTTTGTGAGAAGCTTGCCTTCCAAAGTGTTTACACCCTTAGGTACACTTAATGCACTACCATCGAAACCCATTTCCATAGTCTTCTTTACTGCTTATTCAGATGGTGGGGATGAAGTGATAGCTACTCTCTTCTTTGAAACAAAAGAACTATTGCACTGAGAAATGCATGCTTCAAGCTGAAACAAAGTACCTCTAGTGAGCACCATCGAACCTCTCATCATCTTGCATACATCTTTAAAAAAGACAACTTGCACACCTACATCATTTAGCATACTTATAGATAATAGGTTTCATGCCAAACCTAGAATGTGCATAACTCTGTTGATTCCCTTTACTCATCCATCAAGAAATCTGATAGTGACCCTTCCGTGTCCAACTATCTTTAGGTGAGAATCATCACCCAATTACACCTTTCCACCATCGAACTCTTCATATTTTGAGAACTAGTTTCGATGAGAGGTCATGTGAAAAGAAGCACCCAAGTCAACTAACCACACATCATTAGATGCATGGGCTTCCAAAGCTACAATAAAATCATCTCCATCTTCTTGAGATTTTTCAGAAGCTGAATCTGAGCCTTTCTTCTTCTTCTTCAATTCTTTGCAGTCCCTCCAGAAGTGCCTAGTTTTATCACAGTTCCAACATTTCACCTTGGACTTTCCAAGAGGCTTAGAACTCCCACAGGATTTGGATCTACCCTTCTTTGACTTGTTGTCATTCTTCTTTCCTCTGTCGTTGGATCTCCTGCGAATAGTAAGGGCTTCCTTAGATGAATCTGAAGTCTTTCTTCACATCTCCTCAGATAGCAGCGAAGACACCACATCATCCATATGGAATGTGACTATAGTACCTCTGAGAGCCATCACAAGATGGTCCCACAAATTTGGCAAGGAACAAAGTAGGGTCATACAACGATCCTCCTCCTTGATCTTGGCACCGGATGATGCCAACTGTGCAATCAATAAATTGAATGCGTTGAGATGATCAGTTATGGATCCTCCTTCCTCCATTCTTGAAGAATACAACTTCTTTCTTAGGAACAACTTATTCACTAGAGATTTGGCCTGATACACAGATCCAAGTCGTTGCCACAAATAATTTGCAGTAGTCTCATCAAGAACATTTAGAAGAATGACATCTGCTAGATAGAGTCTGATGAGACCCTTAGCCTTCTGATCCTTGATCTCCCAATCCACTTGAGATATCATTGCAGGTTTCACATCAAGTGAAGTAGCCTCCCATAGATTGCGGTCTTCAAGCATGTCTTCCATCTTGAGTTTCTACAACTCAAAATTAGTGCCATTAAATTTCTCCACCTCCATTCTACTATATGAGGAACTCGCCATCTCAATCTATAAATAAGATTTAGAATGCTCTGCACAAAACTCCCACTCAACTTGAGATTAGCTCAAAAAACCCTACCCAACAACTAGGATCAAAAGTTGATCAGGCTCTGATACCACTTGTAAGGAAACTCAGGTGCGGAAATAGCTTCCTACACTAATCTCTAAAGGAAAGTATTGTGCAAATTCTTTTTAAATCCTTACAATTTTAGATTCGTTAAGCTACTTAACAAAGATATTGCAGCCATATACCATGCATACAGAAAATAGATAGAGAAGATTGAAACACATAAACACAAAGATATGCTGGTGGGGAAAAACCTTTCGGTAAAACAACCCCACCCCTCCAAAACCTGCACAATGTATTATCTTCAACACAAAGATTAAAACACACTTGTAATGCAAATTCTTTCAGGAGATGAGAGACAAGTCTAGCTACATAACAGTACACCTATCAAACTTATGTCTCTCCCATAGAAGCAGCATCATATATATAGACTCCTCAGGACCCAAAAAATACCCATAAAAGGAGTTTGGCATCCAACCACCAAGACCCATGCACAAAGCCACATGTACATAGCTATTACATGCAATCCCAAGACTAGGCATCCATCCCTAGAATAGACTATGATAGCTTGTCATAGAATCTGCCAAAAATAATGGTCACAAGAGAAGTGTAAGAGAATCTGTCATACCAACCTATTTTTGGCATATTCTCTTACACACACCAACCACTTCTTCTTGGGCACCCAAATAGGCCCAAGTCATAAGATGCTCTTACACTTGTCATAGAACATTCCTTAAATAGTTCTTACACATCATAGGAATCTGTCATGACCATTTCAGTCATGATCTCCTTACACACAAGATGTCGACACATCAAGTGGTCTGACACATCAACATGCCAACTAGGCATGTACACTCACACTTAATTTCATTATTTGCAAAAAATACATTTTTAAAACAAATAATAAGAATAGGAATTATCCAAGGTTGAGACACCTTATTCCTAACAACGAAGATGACGGTCTTGGGAACTTTCAATTAAAAACTGGTTACATACCTCCACCATCAACTCATGGAGGTAATCAAAAAAATCCTCCTCAATCTATCCCAGGGAGTCCTAAAACTCCTACCATGTCTCAAGAAGGGACAAACCATGGCTCTCAAAGAGCTCAATCTCAACATGGTGCAGATCAAGAACCCACACCTAAAGAAATTGCTCAATATCAAAATGATGATGACTTCAAAAGAATGATGAAGCATTTCTAGAAAGAAGATAGAGAAACATACTTTTTACAATTAGCTCAACAAGGAGCTAAACTTCCTCCCAACTTTAATATTGAAGATATCATTACACATGAGGAAGAAATTCCTATTTCAACTATGATGAAACAAATGCATGTCATACAAGTTAAACTTAATAAACTTGAGAAAGAAAAGGAACCCAAGGAGTTCTCCATGGAGGCCCTATGTCCTTTTCCATTTGACAAAGACTTGTACATTCCACCATTCCCAAAAATAGTGGAGATGCCTAAATATGATAAGTATGATAGACACTCTAATCCTCAAGATCATGTCATAGAATTCTGTACACAATCTATGGAGTTCATGCATGAACCAACCTATCTAATGCATATTTTTCCTCAATCTCTAGGGGGAGTAGCCATTCATTGGTTCTCTAGATTGCCTTCTACTATCAAAACTTTTGAGGATTTGATCAAATTGTTCTATCAGCAATACTCCTACAATATCCAACATCTAGTCACCATGATTGATATCTACAATCTCAAACAATATCCAGGAGAACCATTCCTGACATTTCTCAAGAGATGGAGGAAGAAATTCTCTCTATATGCTAGGCCTATCCCAGAAACTAAAAAACTAGAAATCTTCATCAATAATCTTGTCCCAGAGATCAACTACCCTTTACAAATGCAAGATCATACATCTTTTGATAAGATGGTAGACAATGCGATCAAAATTGAAAAAGTACTTGTGAAAAAAGGAGACATTACACTTCAAAAGGACAAGTACGAATCAGGATCCAGTTCTAAAGACAAGAAAAAAAATTGGAACAAGAATAAGGGCATCATCATAGATGGCATTGTTGATACCATCCATGCCCCATTAAAGGCACCAACTTTCAATCTAACCATTGGTACCCAAGTCATCAAAGCTTCAGAACAAAAGGTGTCTGAACCATCTCAAAAGAAGCCAGAATACAAATCTTGATCCCCTGATAATAAATGAAAGTTCACTCCTCTTGGAGAATCTTTGGAATCAGCTATGAGAACTCTACTATCTAATAACATCATCTCTTTGCCTGAGATCTGACAATCTGATCCTGACCCTAAGTCAAAATGGTGGAGAGAGAATGAATTCTGTGATTTCCATCAGGGTAAAGGTCACAAAACTAATAACTAATTACACTTGAAGCATACTATTCAAGATAAAATTGATAATGGAGACATCATGATTGACAATCATAAGAGCAATAATGATCATACAGCATTCACAGAACCATTTCTGAAACATGGTCAAGAAGTTTCATCTTCTCAGCCTAATATAGGGGCAAAGGTCAATTATGCTTACCCTAGAAATAATGTTGTTATCAATATGGTTGAACCCTGTCTCTCTGAGCATTGCAATGTCATCACAATTGTGTGAAGAGGTAGAGATCATCCTTCAGCTAACATAGTTACTCAATCACAAGCTCAGGCACATCTGAAAGGACAAATCCCAGATTCATCAAATGTCCCTAAGATACCCTTCAATCTTTCTTTCACTTCCAAACAGAAGGCTACTTCTAAATCTTCCAATCCTAAAGATATGAGGCCAACATCTTATAGCATTTTTCAACAACTCCAACACACTAATGCAAAAATCTCCATGTTTGAGTTACTTCGAATAT
Source organism: Chamaecyparis obtusa (assembly GCA_027943335.1). Classification (NCBI taxonomy): domain Eukaryota; kingdom Viridiplantae; phylum Streptophyta; class Pinopsida; order Cupressales; family Cupressaceae; genus Chamaecyparis; species Chamaecyparis obtusa. The sequence continues at coordinate 808,240 of BSBK01008015.1, read as the reverse complement.
CTCTAGCTCATAGAGCTATTCTAGACAAAGCTTTTCTCGGATCCAATGTTCCTGACGGCCTTGATTTAGATAGGTTCCAGACTATGGTTGGACATCTTACATCTCTGCAATATGTCTCCTTTTCAAAAGAAGATGACAACTCCTTGAGTCACCTACATAACCATCCCTTGCATATAGAAGTCTTGATCCAGAACCATAGAGTCAAATGTGTGTTGATAGATGGGGGCGCTGGCCTAAACATTTGTTCTTACATCTTGGTCACACAATTAGGATTTTTAGAATTGGCTATTGATCCTAGAAAGAAAATAACTATAAAAGCCTATGATGAACAAGAAAGATCTTCTAAAGGCACCATTATCTTACCTATCAGAGTAGGTTCGGTTATCAGGGATACTATATGTCAAGTTCTTGATCTACCTTTAGTTTACAACATTCTTCTAGCGAGACCATGGATACATGAAATGAAAGCTATTCCTTCTACATTCCACCAATGTTTGAAATTTCCTTATGAAGGAGTAGAGGTCACTATTCCAATGGACATATCCACCACTTGCAATACATTGAAGGAAAGTGCGGATAAACTTGTGCGTAATAAAAGAGAGTCTTCCATTAAGTCAACAAAAGAAGCATCCACATCTAAAATGGAAGACATTGCAAAAGAGGTCAATATCAAAGAAAATGGTATGGGAGAATATACTATAGAGCCAGTCTTATCTTTAACATCTCTCCCTATCTCACCTAAGTCTTATGGATAGTCTTTAAAATAGTCTAAACCAGACTATAAAGAACCTCTTGAGGCATATAAAAGAAATTTTGTGGCAGAACAAGTCTCCAACCAATAATTTGAAGAAGATGAAGTTGTGCTTGCATGGCTATACAAGGATGAACCTGAATCTCAAGTTTTTCAAACTAGTGACTCTACAGTATCCAAAATTCCTTGTAAATCATATGGCCCAGGGGGTAAATTGATAGCTAAAATGGGATATCCAGGTAAAGGACCTCTAGGGATCAGAGGAGAAGGTCTTATGACACCTATTTCACATACTGGTAGGGAAAACATAGATACTATTGACTTAGGCTTTAAAAAGAAACCCTTCCACCTCAAAGGTAATTGTTCTCATGTCATAGAGTAGATCGCACCAGGAGAACCCCTTCTTAAGAAGGAAGAAACCGAACCATTAGATAGTGATTCAGACGGTTCAGAACTTATTCCTTATGAGTGTTTTCCTAAGGAAATCAAAGATCTTGAAGCTGAAGATGATCCAATAAAAAGAATCAATGTAGTAAAAACACAAGAACCTACTATAGAGCAAGAGATAGTTGCAACACAAGAACCAGCTAATCTCGAAGATAATCAAATAGACAAAGAGGAAGGTGGTAGTTATTCTGAAACAAGTTCCCATGAGTATGAATGCAAATCAAAAACTAAGGGTAACCCTTTTTGGGGTGTTTATCCTAACTTTACACATGTTCTAAGATTTCCTAGAGGTCCTAAGTCAGAAGATGAATCTAATGACTATGAATGGGGAGTCATTCCAGAGGAAGACAAGCTTATCATAGAAAAACTTGTTGATGTTATTCACCAATATACACCTAAACCCAACGTAAGTCTAGAGCGAAGTAATGAACTTAATGAGTCTGATCCAACTATGGCTGAATTGGACTCCCACAATGACATTGAGCCTATTCATGAGTTGAATGTCTTAAGTTGTAATATCACCTTTGAACTTGAGTGTCATGTTAGGACCGATGATGATAGATCCATATCCGTAAACACTATCTCCCAATCTTTCCCCACTTTGACTATCCAACATCCTGAACTTCTTTATCAAACCTCCACAAACCAGAGCCATGGTATTTATACCTTCCCGAATGACTATGCCCTTGCTTTCTACCTCAATGCAGTTGAGCCTATGAGGAATTCGATCAGTGAACCAAGCGTTAGCATGACAGAGTCAAACATCAAGTATCTTAGTCAAAAAAATAAGAATAAGAATAAAAATAAAAGGAGTTCTAAGGGTGAAAACCACTTTGTGGCAATCTTAGAACCTACAAAAGTAAAAATAAAAGATGTATCCAAAGGTGAAAACCTCTTTGAGGTGCCTAAGGATGAGATATTTGATGTCCTTCTGAGTCATTTATAGGACAGATCTCCAGTTCTAATTGAGCCCACTTAATCCATCAACTTGGTAACAACAGAAGACCCATAGTTGATTCATGTAGCACAAACCTTATCAGAAGAAGAGAAGCAAAAATTTACTACATTCCTAATAGAAAAGTAGATCAACTTTGCATGGAAATATTTAGATATGCCAGGGTTGGATCCTAATCTTATAATGCACCATTTATCTATATCTCCAAACGTCAAACCTGTTAAGCAAAAGTTAAGAAAGATGCATCCTCACATTGCACTCTTGGTAAAAGCTGAATTAGTGAAGCTACTAAAAGCTGGATTCATTCATGTTATTGACTATGTTGAATGGATCTCTAATATTGTACCTATTCCAAAACTAGATAAATCAATCAGAGTGTGCATAGACTTTAGAGATGTGAATAGACCATGCCCTAAGGATGATTTCCCACTACCTAACATTGATATGATAGTGGACATGACTGCGGGTTTTGAGATGTATTCTTTAATGGATGGTTTTTTAGATATAATCAAATAAAAATTGCTCCAGAGGATCAAGAGAAAACTGCTTTCACATGTGCATGGGGTACCTTCTGTTGGAATGTCATGCCATTTGAGCTTAAGAATGTTGGTGCTACATATCAGAGAGCTATGACATCTATTTTCCATGACATGATGCATAGGACTATGGAGGATTATGTTGACGACACTTTAGCAAAATCTATGATTAGAACTAAACATCTAAATGACTTGAGCAAGATTCTCGACAGAATGGAAAAATTTAGTCTCAGACTAAATCCTAAGAAGTGTGCTTTTGGTGTCACTTCTGGAAAACTCTTAGGATATATAGTCTCAAAGAAAGGCATTGAATTTGATCCAGCTAAAGTAAAGGCTATAATGGAGATGCAACCCCCAAAGAATATTAGTCAGATGAGAAAATTGCAAGGGAGAGTTCAATCTATTAGAAGATTCATATCACAGCTAGCAGACATATCACAACCTTTTACAAAAACATTACATAAAGGTGTGACCTTTTCATGGAATGAAAAATGTGAGAAGAACTTTGACCATATCAAATAATATCTATCAAATCCTCCTATCTTGATGCCTCCTATTCAAGGGAAGTCATTGATCTTATATGTCTCCACAATAGATACATCACTGGGGGCATTGCTCGCACAACATGATGAGAATAAAAAGGAAAGAGCTATATACTATATCAGTAGAACATTGGTTGCATATGAGAAGAACTATTCAATGATTGATAAGGCTTGTCTAGCTATGATCTTTGCATCATAGGAACTGAGACACTACATGTTAGCTCATACAACTCATTTGGTAGCTAAAATTGATCCACTAAAGTACCTACTAAGCAAAGCTACCCTCACAAGTAGATTAGCCAAATGGGTCATGCTCTTAAGTGAATTTGACATTGAATATGTGGAAAGAAAAGCTATTAAAGGATAGGTAATTGTTGATCAATTGGCTGATGCACCTATGATTGATGATACACCAATGCAAATGGAATTTCCAGACTCCTCTATCATGACTCTTTCTTCTAGAGAATGGCAGTTATTCTTTGATGGCTCCTATACATAGAATGGATTGGGCGCAGGCATTTTATTTATCACTCCTCAAGGATACTCAATTCCTAAAGCATTCAAATTAAAATTCCCTTGCACAAACAATATTGTAGAATATGAAGACCTTCTTAATGGCATGAAAATAGCAATTGAGTGGAGAGTAACAGAATTACACATTCATGGAGACTCTCAACTTGTTATCCATCAAGTCAATGATGTGTACCAAACTAAAGATGAAAAGCTCATTCCTTATAAGAGAATGGTAGATGATTTAAAGAAGTATTTCATATCTATCACATTTGAGAAAATTCCTAGAACAGAGAAGAAGGTTGCCGATGCAATGGCAACATTATCTACTTTATTACAGCAGCCTGAACATGAGCTACGCTATGATTTCTTGGTGGAAGCACTATCTTATCCTACATATGATTCCCCTGAAACCCACATGATCTACACTATTGTTGGTCATGATTCATCCAGATACAAAAACCTTTTTTCCTATCTCCAAGACCAAATCATTCCTGATACCTTTAACCAACATGAAAAGAGATACCTTATCTGTAATGCCTCCTGATATGTCATCATTGGTCATCATCTTTACAAACGAGGCCTAGATGGTATGCTACTTAGATGTTTAGAATGGGAAGAGTCTCAATGTGTGTTAGAGGAAGTCCATGATGGTATTTGTGGGTCACACTCAAACGGTTTAACACTAGCTCAAAAACTTATTAGGGCTGGGTACTATTGGCCTGAAATGGAGAAAGAGGACTATCAAGTTTGCTAAGAACTGTTAAAAGTGTCAAGTACATGGCAACTTAATTCATGCTCCAGGGAGAGATCTAATTCCCTTTACTACACAATGGCCTTTTCAACAATGGCCATTTGATCTTATAGGATCTATACATCCTCATTATTCTAATGGACATACCCATATAATCACATCTACAAATTATTTTACAAAATGGGTAGAAGCAGTCCCTTTGACTCAAGCAATTGGAAAACAAATATCTATGTTCATCTTGAACTACATCATATGCAGATATGGGATCCCACATTCTATAATCACAGATAATGGGGGACAATTCAAAAACAAAAATTTAGATGATCTATGTGCCAAATTCAAGATTACACAACATTGGTCTTCTATTTACTATCCTCAAGGGAATGGATAAGCAGAAGCTTCTAACAAGAATCTATTGAAAATTTTGCACCATATAGTTAATCAAATAGGAAGAGACTGGCATCTCATGATCATTCCAGCTCTCTAGGCCTATAAAACAAGTATCAAAATTCCTATTGGGGCTACACCTTTCACTTTAGTTTATGGGTCTGAAGCAGTACTACCTATTAAGGTTGAAATCTCATCACTAAGAATTAGAATGCATGGTCTAGTAACTGATGATGACTACAAAGTGTCTAGGTTGCAAGAACTTGAACTACTAGATGAGTGCAGACAAGCAACATATGATCTTCTCAGATTATATCAGAAGAGAACTTCTAGAGGTTACAACAAGAAAGTCAGACATAGAGAATTTCAAGTTGGTGATCTAGTCTTGAGAGAGAATCCTAAAAATCAATCACATAGAGAGCACAAGGGGAAGTTTGAACCCAACTAGTTGGGTCCCTTTTTTATCACTGCTACTTTTGGCTCTGGTGCCTATCAACTCTCAATGACTAAAGGAGAACAGCTCTGAGAACCAATCAACGTTCTCCATCTGAAGAAATTCTATGCCTAAGGCATTCAGTCTATGGTAAAATATCCTGAAAAAATCTTTAAACTTGGAAAAAGTCTTGGAAAAATGAACATCTTGGTGAAAACCTAGCAATAGGTGCCTTGATGATTCACAAAAAAAGTAAAAAACATCAAAAATACAAAAAAATGAGAAAAAGAAAAAGTGCCTTGGTGAAAACCTAGAAATAGGCACCTTGGTAGCAAAAATAGAATCTCTGCCAAGATGGTGAAAATCTGGCAAATGGGCACCACTTGTTTCAAAATGCTCCATCTATCAGTGCAATCTTTGTCTTTCCCAACTTTCAGTCTTGCTTTAGTTTGTACATATCTCTTGGTTTGTTCCCGCATTCCTATTTTCAATAAGTCAGTCTGTACACCAATCAGCTCAAGCGTCTGTATCCTATAAATGCTTAACACTTGGGGGCAATCAATGTCATCTCCTATGGCCTCCAGTATACCTCAAATGATTCATATCCAATCAGAGTACTTTGAAGCTTAATTTGAGTTAGTCTATTTGTCTCATCTCCAGAAAGGATTTTGCATCTACAACAATGCAATCAAACATCAAACACAAACTGAAAACAATCTGTGCTTCATGCTTTTATCTCCTTGTATGCTTATTGATTCACATTGAGATTTTTTGCATATTTTATTCCCACGAGCTCTTCAATGATGTCCTTTATGGGATTTAGAGAGTGATGACTGGGGGCATAATCTTTTCTTTGTTTTCTTCTTGTATGTGAAAATCTAACAACTTTTGAAATTCTAGATTGAAATGGTGTCCGACTGTAAGAGCCTCTATCTCGAATTGGATGGCCATGCGTACCTAGACCATTGATACCCGAAAAATTAAAGGAAGTTTGATCTAACTATTTTCTTTTTGAGTGAGTTCTTTCTCCTACTGTGAAACATGATCTTACCTAAGGATGTGGATGATAAAGGGTCACTATGGTTAATTCACATTGGATTTAGAATGATCTCTTGACTACTTGATGTGCTTGTTACACAATGCGTATTCTGGTCATCACAAAATTTATGTTCTAATGCTTATACAAATTGCTATATCAAAATGGACATGATATTCAGGTCATCCTAGCATTTGTGCCTTGGTGCTTATATCTAATCCGACATTTCAAAAATAAAATCAATATTCATATGTCCATGGTTGCCTAACCAGTGGATGTTGTATTGATTATTGCGCATACAAATTGATATTCATATGTCTATGGTTTCATAACTAGTGGGCATTGTATTGATTTATCCGGTTACCTAAAAATTCAATGATGAGAATGACCGACACATGATCAGTGACTAGGTCCTAGGTCTTAGGTTGCATGTCATATTGCATGTCTCTTTGCATTTTTCATGTTTGCATGATCTCACAATGGCTAAACAAACTTAAATGCTTAAACAATTCTTCAATTGTCTCTTCAAATCTAACAAGAGCTGAAGCCTAACTCGAAGGTCTCTTCACAGAACTGCAAGTAGTTACCCTCCTAGGTTAAATATCCTCTTGACATAAGGATTGAGTACTTGTCTTCATTAAATTCCTACAAAACATATCATGTGTATCGTTGCATCTACATATCATAATCATCTGTTGCATTACAATCATCCATGTGCATAAGCATAAATCATACATACATCTTTCCATAATCAAATACATTTGCATAGCATCCATAAATATGAAAGAAATCATTGCATTGCATTAATCCATACATTCATTCTGCACTACTCATAGCATAAACATCACACGATATCATCATAAATCAAAACATGACAAGTACACATGAAGTCATAACCAAAATATCGATCTCATATATATATCAAAAATCTTGAACTAGTCAAGGGTGCACTACTGGCACAGTGTACAAAAGAATACGCTCATGTGAGCTATCCAAGTCAGAAAAGTATCAAAATCAAGAGATCAAAAGAGTATCAAAACATAGTAACACAGATCAGCTACCAACCTACTCCTCTGCATCTGGTGGGGGTGGAGGTGGTGCATCTGGTACTGCCTCTGCTCTAGGTTATCTGGCTCCCTCTGATGTTGACATATACTAAGAGTACATAGGGACTCTCTATGTAGCAAGAACAATAGTGTAATATGTGGACACATAGTAAGCTACTTGGGAGCTCTAATGAATCACCTCTACCTGCAATCTTTGCACCTCTACACGAAGCTTAGTGCGCTATCTATCGGCCTCTAAATATCTCTCCTCCCACTGAGCACTGTGCACCTTTAGGTCCCTAACCTATAATCTGAGCTATTTGATAGTCTCCTGTGGAGTAAGAGGAATAGTAGGATCAACATCGGCTGTTGGCATCTCAGTATCTAGGGCAGTCTGCTCTATGGTCTCTACTCTCTATGCCTTACGGCGTCTAACCTCTACACCTAGATCAAACCTAGTATCCTCCTGTATCAGATCAGTACCACCACCCACAACTTGCTCTACTACAAGTACCTCCTCATCTGAACCAACACCACCTAATGTACCTCCCTCTCCCCTAGTTTGTCTCTGAGAACCTATAGATCTACCTACTATGGAACTAGTGGGATGAGGGGGCCTCATCTGTCCAGCTAGTCTCTGTGGCAAAGCCATCACTCTACATCTCAGAGGTGTGGGATGCACAATAGGAACCTGTGTGGGTTAGGGACCCTATCTCATCGGTGCTCCAGTAATATCCATAGCCTCCTCCATGGATGGTATCAACTTTGTAGGATCTAAGAACCTATGGATAGGATGGTCAGCAAGTCAGGAAATGAATCCATCTGTAACTCCAGCATCAAGTACCTCTAGTCTATACTCCCAATCTCTACCAATGATGCCACTATACTGTTGTGAACACAAAGCATAAGAGAGCCTTGTGGTCCATCCGAGTCCAATCTCACAAGCTATCTGAGCATAGGTAGCATAATCCTTCGGTGCATCCTATACTCGTCCATACTGCCGCCAGACCCTGGTTATAATGAATCTCTCTAAAGTGGAGGATGACCTCCTGATCAACACACAACTCTAAAAGAAGAAACTAAACTGCTCTTGTGCAGTAGGCCAAGGCTCAATACCCACATATGGTCTCCATCGAACAAAAGTCATATCATCAAGGCATCACCTCCAATACTCTACATGGCCCATCCGCCCCTGTATGACATATCTAGCATATATATATAACAGGCTCCTAAGGCTGTCTCTGCAAGGTACATACTAGTCTCAAAATTGGGATATGCTCCCACACCCAGATCTGTAGAACTAAAGCTCCAACTGCAAAAGACTTGCTCTCCTGATACACTACCTCATGCATCTCAGAGAACATATGAGCAAAAAGACACTGACCCCAAGCCAACTCAAAGGGAGTCACCATCAAACATGTTACCATCAGGGCCCAGCCCATCAAAAGACCATTCTACTAATGATCTGACATGATAATCCCTCCTATCATCCCGAAAATAATACACTCTATCCGATGTGTCTGTCCATAACGTTGTACTAAGGTCTCCCAGGAAATGGAGGCAGTCATTTGGGTATCATCTCCAAAGAGATGTCTGAATGCTAATAGACCTAAGTTCCCCAAACTCACATACTCTGGACGTTGTCTTGCATGGAATGGAATGCGCAGTATCTGGTACACATCCTCTGGGGTCACAGTAATCTCCCCTGTCAGCAAGTGAAAGGTTTGGGTCTCTGAATGAAACCGCTCTATCAAAGCAGTCAAAATTCTATGATTTACCCTCATCTCAGGTAAATGTATGAGATACTCAAAGCCACAAAATGCAAGATGTACCCTCATGGGGTCGGTAGTGACACACACAGTCTTTGAGTGGCTAGATGTGAAATGCGTACATGAACATATGGATATATGACCTACACAGCACAGAAACAGGGAATCCTATCAATACTTTGGTTATGGAACAGGTTACAAGGGCAAAAATTAGATAGTTCAGTATTTCAAAAGGTGGATTAAAAGGTCAGCAATTAGGCTAAGAGATCAGAAAAATAAAAAATTTGACCTAACATGGAGTTTTTGGCTTGCTATTTTTCATACGACACTTCAGACTGGCAAGGAAAGTCGTACGAGTTTCTACATCATACCATACAACAAAGCATAGTGATATGATAATGTATACCTCCTCGTACGAGTTATGAGGGACCCGATGAAATGTCATATGACTCTTGGGTCCCTCTGATATGAGTCTTGGGGGTTAATGAAACAAAAACCTATTTACAATTCAAAAGTCGTACGAATCTCGCTGGAGAGTCGTACAAATCTCGCTGGAGAGTCGTACAAGTTTCCATGCATTCAAAAATTCAAATTTTACAAAACGTATGAAAAATCCTAAAAATGCTATAAATCATGGAAAATTTGAACTTTTAGCAAAGCATAGAGGTCCACCTACCGGATGTCCGTACTACTGAGGTCTCTAGTGTCTCCGGCTGTGCTCAAATCGATGCGAACTCACAGGTACCTTTGGTTTTGCCATTTTCTCACTCAGAGGGCTCCATAAGAGTTCTAAAGTCAAAAGGTTGAAATGAATTGAAAATGACCCTTCTGGCCTTTATATAGCTTTTGACCTAAATTTTCAAAAGTGCTCCATTTTTTTATGAAAATTGCACCCCTGGCTAATTTTGATGTTCTGAACCCATTTTCGGGATCAAAATCAAAATCTGAGATCATTTACTATGTCAAAATCGTGATTTAAAATTTTCGGACCCAAGATGGTCCACTGCTTGCATAATCGACCTTCAATCATCACAGAAATCCAATATTCAACTTAACTGATTATCTTACATCAAACTATCAAACTTTCAACTTGGTCAACTATGGTCAACTCATGGTTTCACCTAGTCAAACTTGGTCTTCTGGACCTCCAAACGATGCAGAATGTGTTCTCGAACGTGTTTAACCACTTCTCAAATCAATTAACATGCTTCTAAACTATCAATGCTGACTTTTCTTGTTAGATTTCAATTTTTATCCCGAAGGGGGCATGGTATTGCATATCATTGAAAGTCTATAATCTAAATTTGAAATCATATCTTTCCTCAGTAATCAAGACAACAACCACGTCTAGTTGCTGATTCATCAAAAAGACCTCATCGCTCGGGGAAAATCAATCATCACTTGGGGCATATTAGATTCATCGAGATCCATATCAATCTGGTATTCTCTTAATCTTGTAAACTGTATCAGCTTTTTGTAACCATCGGTTCACTAGTGTTATTTCCTTGGTTCTTCGTAACTAAAGGGTTCAGATGTGATACCAATGTGATTCTTATCGACAATCGGGTCTGGAATCAGTCACTCACTTCTTCGCAATCATAAGGTTTAGAATCAAGTGTTTTGACACTTTTTCGCAATCATCAGTTCATTGTTGTTATAGTTAACATTATCTTTGGTCATTCAGGACCTAATATCTTCACATCAATTTCAATCAGTTTCTATCTCATATCACAATTTATGTTTCATATCAATTTCAATTTCAAACATCAGTTTCAACATCATACACAGACTGTCTTTGAACCACTACGCTTTGCACAGTGATTCAAAGAGGGGCAAAATGTAATACCCCAAAAATAGGCTATAGGTTCATTAACCTCCTACATCTTCAATTCGAACAAAATCGACATCAAAGTCCTAACCTAAGGCACATCGGCAGATTATTGAATCTTAATTGACCATCCTAAATTCTGCATCGGGGAATATTCCTATTTATCCTAATTATCTTTAATTTTATGATTATTTGGCGATAAATCTTATTTATCCTAAAGTTTGATTAATTGAATATTCTAAATATTTAATTAATTAGATTTAATACTGCCACTTAATTATTTAATTAGATTTAATTATATTTATTCCTAAATTGTATTATTTCATTTTGACAATAAATCAAATATCATATGACTAATTGGTTAAATTCTTATTTAATTAATTAATGTCAATTGTCAAATTTAATAATATAGTTTTGAATAAAAGTTTGATTTAATAATTGATTAACCCATAAATCAATTATTTTATTTTTAAAATTAGTTAAGTTGAGGATAAATCACTTTATTTATTTAATTAATTCATAAATAATTATGCACATCCAAAAAATAGTTAAGCTTTAAATCAGAAAATCAATTCAAGATGTTTTAAAAAATAAACTCAACTCTCTTTTGAGTTGAAAGCTGATCTCAACTTCTGATTTAAATCAAAAAGTTTTTGCATGATTTTGCATGATTTTGTGAGTTAATCTATCTCTAAATTCTTGATAACTCAAAAATCAACTTGAGTTTATCAAGAGTGATTTATGGATTTTTCCATGCACCTCCAAAGCCCTGGATTTCTATAAATTAAGGCCTCAACTCTTCATAATTCATCTCACAAGTTTGCATACTTACTCTGCCAAAATCAATCCACGAATTTGCACAATCACATTGGTGAATTGACATCTGAAGAATTGAAGCTTCTTTGCAAATCAACAACTTTTGTGAGATCAATCTTGTTTTTAATCATTTTAGTTTCATATTTAGCATATCATTGTTAGCTTAATTTGCATATCAGTTTTTCATCTAAAAAAGATTCATATCAGTTTATTTCATCTTATTGCACAGAAAATCCAAAAATATAGATTAATTTGCATTCATCTCATATCTAGATTATGCATTCAAATCCTTCATTTAGGTGTCGTCAAGGTCACTGATCTCAGTCCAATCTGAGAATACATACTCGCATCTACTATAAGGCAGTAAATCGCTTGGTTAGTTTAGTTTCCATTTCATTGCACAATTTCAATTTTAGCTAACCTCTAATGTTTTACTAAAGTGTTGTATCTATAGCTAGGTACAAAATTCACACACACAGCATACAGGAAGATGATCCCAGGCCCATACCTGCAACACAAAGACTCCTGCGGCTATTGTTTGTGCACCTCGATACACGATCTCGTGCATATCATGGTACATCTGAGCGAGCATGCACTCACCCATCCAAATCTGGCAGCTGGCCTATCTAGCATCTGTTGTAACATGTGACCCTAGCCGCACTCCAATCCATGCTTTCCTCGATCTGAAACCAAGTAATAGCTCAAGAATATAGCCAAGACAACTGCTAGTCTATGACCAGCTCCATATCTATTGATCAGGTCCTCCCATGAGATGGCTCGGCCCATCACTAGCTCATCTTGAAATATGGCCCTTAGTGCCAATGTGCCTGCCCTCGGCTGAATGTTGTACTCAACATAGATGTCATGGAAAGGTATCCTCAGTATCCGATATATGTCCTCAGGAGTCACTATCATCTCCCCCATCGGCAAGTGAAATGTGTTCATCTCCGAATGGAAATGCTCGACCAGTGCGCCCAATAGGTCATGATTTACTCGAATGTCAGGCAGATCATGTAAGTATGTCAATCTTAGCCCATCAATGTGGGCACCCTTAGCATCAGTTAATCTCTATACTAATGTGTCAATAACTGGGTGGTGAGACCAGAATGCAACATCTGGGAGGTCAACCTACAAAGCAAGCGATGACATTGGATCAGTATCTCAATCATGGTGTTTTTTTCAAAGCAATAACAAGGGAGGCTATGCATCTATCCTAAACATGACTCTAGGATGTTCTAATTGGCTGATTTTATGCAACATTGAATGAAGACTCTACACACTGTAGCAGCTTCCCACGCAAGGAAACTATTCCCTCGTGCGAGACAAGTTCTCTTCCTGTGCGAGAAATCATCATTGAGGATGAAATCTCGCGTGGCATCACCTAGTGCTTCACGTGAGCTCACGGAGGAGCCCGATGCGAAGATTCCCAAACCCATGCACGAGGGGTGACTGGGGCCTATGTGAGGAAATTGTTTCCTCGTGCGAAGATTGAAGAACTAGGCTTAAAACATGCTTAAATCTAACCTAAATGACCTAATAAAGCATTAAAAATTGAAATGCGGGATGGTTTATCGACTACTTACAGCTGCGTCATACTCTGATGGCCGGTTGTGTCATCAAGAGCACTCAAAATGATGTGTATGCACTGGCACACCCTCCATCTCTCTCAGAGCTCTCAAATTCACTAGAAGAAAAAGTGAATAATGAATTGAAAATGACCCCTCCGGGCCTTATATAGCTTTTGACCTAATTTTCAAAACTACTCCATTTTGCGTGAAAACTTCACCGTTGGCTAAATCGACCGTTCTGAATCCATTTTCAGGATCAAAATCAAAATTTGACACTCCCAAATAGCTTGAAATTGCATTTTAAAATTTTTGGGACCATCAGGATCAGACGCTTGTGCAGTCAACCTTCTGGTGTCCTTTGCTCGCTAGAATCTCATCTCATCACCATTTTCTCGAGATCTTCAATGTTTTCATCAAAATTCAACTCTAGTCAAATCTAGTCAACCATGGTCAACCATGGTCAAACTTGGTCAACAAGACCTCCAAATTACTCCAAATCGCTTCTGCATCCTCTCGATGCTTCCTTAATCTGTTATGAGTTCCTCTGGATCTTCAATCTTATCTCTATCTGCAACCTTTTGATGTCAATCATCTTTCTAACATGTCATCTTTCAATTCACTCCCAAGGGGGAAAGATGATTGCATCATTGAATCTTGCCAAATCAATTCTCGAATCAGTCTGATCTGAATCAAAAGTCCTCATCGCTAGGGGCATCTCTTCACTAGGGGCATCTTTGGGCCTTGCATCTTGTCATCTTGTCATCTATCTTTTAGGTATCTGAGCAATCTAACTTGGATCCTCAAGAATCAAGCTTCATTCTAGAGATGGTTCTCAAAATCTATTAGGTATTGGGGCAATCTAACCCTAATCCCTGAAAGTCAAGCTTCATTTTGGAGATGGCTCTCAAAAACTCTTTTAGACCATTATTTAGGAAATCTAACCTAGGTCTCAGAGGACTAAGCTTCGTTCTAGAGATAGTCCTAAATTTGCATCATTTATCATTCTATCAACGGGTATTGGGGAAATCTAACCCTGATTCTAGTCTTTTCTCAAGTAGTAATCTGACCGTTATCTTCGCAATCTAACTTAGACTTCAGAGAATCATGCTTCATTCTGAAGTTGGTTCTGCATCTCGATCTGATCGGTGTCTTGGTGATCTAACCTCAACTTTCGAGGGTTAAGCTCTATTCTGGAGATAATCCTGAAAACCTCATAATCTATCACATCAAACTATTCTTTGAATCAACATGTTGCTCACACATCAATTCAAAGAGGGGCAAAATGTAATACCCCAAAATTGGCACCTTACAATTTTAATCAATTTTGGTGCATTCCTTTGAATTTCTACATCATCGAAGTCCTATTGTACTAGGAAATTTTGTCTCCTAATTGACTTTAGTTGACTTGGTGTCAAATGCAAAAAACCCTAAATTTGCATTAATGATACACTATATTTAATTCCTAAATATTCAACTTTATTAGCTAAATAATCCCTATGATTAATTAATTTAATTCTAAAGTCCTAGTGCTTTTAAATTAAATTAATTCCACCCCCTTCAGCTAATACACATCATGGAATTAAATAATATTTGGTTATTTGAATGGACATCTTTATTTGGATTTATTAATTCAAAATTACTTGAAAAGCCACCCATGTGGCAATATTCATTCATTTAATTAAATAATTCTTTCATATTTGTCTCGTCTTCCTCCATGGAGATGAAGAGTCAGCCGTTTCTTTTCAAGAAACTCTTCATCCTCTCTCCTGGCTTTTCTATATTATGAACTCCTTTTCTTCATTTTGAGGAGGCAATTTTAAAAGTATCAAAACTATAGTCAATTTGTGTCTCAATTTTCTCATGCTTTTAAGATTTTCATTGCATAATTAGTATAATTTCATGTTAGTGGTATAATTACATTCTCATCTTAATATAGTTGCATATTTGTTAGTAGCTCAATTCTCATGTTCATTTCAAGCTCTTTAGATTAAAATCTGCATTCTCATATTTATTTCAAGTTCTTAGTTTAATTTGCACAATCATCTTTAGCTTAATTCATTGCAATTCAATCATTTTCAAGCATTTTTAAAATCCTCTGTCTTAGCTTGGTCTATGGTTGTTGGCTCTCCAATCTGAGAGTAATTCAAACACCCCAACTAATTAGGAGGCAACAAGTCAATTCACTATGAATTTGCGAAGTGGGTAATTCATACTCATCTTCATAATTCACTTTGTGAGCAATGACTATGTTGTGTCTATGGCTGGATTAGAGGTCCACGTTTAGCTATAAACAAGTAGACCTAATATTGCACATGCGGTTGGAATTGTAGCAAGATTTTCTGCTAATCCTAAAGAATCACATATGATTGCAATTAAAAAAATTGAGATATTTGAAAATTACTGAAAACTATGGTTTATGGTACAAGAAAGAGGGAAATTTTGAACTGAAAATTTACATAGATGCAAATTGAGTTGGAAACATTGATGATCGAAAGAGCACTACTGGTGGAGCATCCTTTTTGGGAGAAATATTAGTTACTTTGATAAGCAAGAAACAAGGATGCATTTCTCAGTTCACTATCGAAGCATAAAATGTTGATGTTGCTGCTAATTGTTCAAACATTGCATGGATAAAACAACTTTTGAAAGGTATGAATGAAGAGATCACTGACCTAGTGATAACACAAGTGCTATAAACATTTCTAAGAATCTAGTGATGCATGCAAAGACAAAGCATATATCTATAAAGTATCACTTCTTGAGGGAACAAGTACAAGAAAAGCAAGTGAACTTTGAGTTTGTGAAACCAAAAGAACAACTTGTAGATATATTCACTAAATCCTTACCTAAGGATACATTTGAGTACTTGAGGACTAGACTAGGTGTCCATCCCCTGTCTGTCAGTCACTAAGGTGATTAGGAGATTGGATCAACCTATACTTTATCATAATATTAAATAATGTTGATGTATATTGCTCACACTTTAGGTTTCCTAAGGTTGTGAAAGCTAGAAGATGGAGAACAAACTTACACTGCATATTGGTACATGAAAGGTACTTGATTTGAACCGAACACCAGAGATAATATTACTGGCTACTGAAGAGCTATTTATCCTTTTTGGCATTGTTTTCAAAGGGAGAGAAGAATCTATGAAATATTTATCCAAAGGGAGAGAAGAAGAAACAAAGGGAGAGAAGACATAAGGAGAGAAAAGATACACAAGGAGAAGATCAAATCCACGGGGAGAGTTTGCATGGAATGAGAATGATGTGTAGTGATTAAACATATAAAATATACAAGTTGGAAAGAGCTTACCAAGTTACAACATTTTCTTACAGAGTTGTAGAAAAGATATTTGGTATTCTATGACATATTTCATATTATGTTTCCATCAATGTCAAAGGGAGATATTGATAACCTACAACTAATTGAATATCTTGAAGGAAATTTTGATAAGTGAGAGACATTGATTGATGATCACCAAGCTACTAAAGTATATGTAAGACAATTAAATCAGTTAATGTATTGTCATTGATGTCAACTAGTTTTGACTGTACTTATCATGATAGTTGCAAACATCTAGAGAAGGAAAATGGTAAAGAAATGAGATATCTACATGAAGATGAGCTGGATGAAAGGTATGGCTATGGTATACATTGGGTAACTTATTGATGAGTCTATGGCATCATGTTTTTGACTTGATTGCATTACATGATTCTATTATGTATTGAAGATTAGAACTGAACAAGTTTATGTGGTCGGTAAATGAAGATTTTAGTATACACCGAGCAAGTGTTGTGTATACCAAGTATAGTATTAACTGAGAAAGTAATCACCAACACATTCTGGTATTAATCAAGTGAAAGGAATAAATAAATTTTATAACAATCAACTAAATTGATGAGCTGGACAATTACTTATGATTTCGAGGTAGGAGATAATGTTTGTTGTGATGATCTAACGGCTGACAAAATTCAAGATTGATCGAATGAAGGAGAATGAAACATGTTAATGACACAACTATTGAGGAAGGTTAAAGTGGAAAAATGAATGGTGAAGATTAAGAGGCAAAATCTATGGATGAAAAGAAAATGGTTCATGAAGTCTATTTAAGGAGACATGAGATTCAATATTGAGTCTAGGGATTTTGTGATGTAGGAGAATTCGCATGAAAATGATTACTTTCATGCACCACTAATCAAACTGGTTGAAGATAGAATTGAGTAGAACTGCAGACAACACCGAGCATCAGAGAACACATATATCAAGCAATAACAGAGTTGGAGGAAACACTGATGTTGAATTGATTATTGATCAGAGATATTTTTGAGCTTAGCATAGATCTAAAAAATCAGCAAACCAAATTTGTATTTGAATCAGATCATTATTGTATTAGTTTAACCATTATTACAAATAAATCTCTTAACTGAGTGAGACTTAACAATCTTTTGTATTTCAATATGACATTCAATGAATGTTGGTTGTTTTCTTGTTGACCCCGTAGTGAATGCATGGTCAAAAGAGAACTGTTAGTGATAAATCCTCTAACCAGGTCACACCTCACAATGTTTTTTGTAATGTTTAACAAGGTTGGCTCCTAACTGAGCTCACTTCAGAAGAGTGAATTATTTTGGGTTACTGGTCCCAAGTGGTTTTTCCCTTAACAGGATTTCCACGTTAAAAATATTTGTGTTATGTCTGTATGATGTATTGAATTGTTACTTTACACATTTCTATAACTAGATAGATTGGTGAACATAGTACTTAATTTATTGGTAATCGGTAGATGAAGAGAAAGGCACAGTTGATATCTTACCGAGTTGATTATTTGATTGAAAAGTTTTAATACATACATCTGAGAGATTTGGGACTGTAGGATAACTAGACTTAACTAATTCACCCCCCTCTCAGTTATCTAACACTAAAAACATAACTGTTTTGGAATTACTATGGTAGAGAAAAGGCATCATAAGATACACCACCAAAATAATTGATTTTATGGAAGAATTCCATAATGATGCATTAAATTGTATAGAAAGACATTTCTCTGACATGATAAGGAATGGTCATAAGTTAAACAAAAAGAATGGCCAAAAGTTAAATGAAAGTTTTATGTTTAACTTTTTCTTTTGGTAAAAGGCTTGCACCAAGATATTTCATTAGTATTTAGATAGATTACAAAGAACCCCACTTGTGCAAGCGCTGGTAGGAAAGAGTGGGGTTGAGAAAACCTCCAGCCATGCCTAGGACCTTAGTCTGATATTTAATACATAATACATAATTGTGGTGGCAGGTATTCCCATCTATATACCACTATTCTATCATTAATACATAATTTTTGATCCATGCCTCACTTAAGATGGATCATTTCTATTTTTCATTGAAGACATTCTGAGTCTCTCATACTTAGGCATCTCATTTTCAACTGAAAGGTCGTAGCCATTTTTTTAAACTAACTGTAGCGTCCTTTTAATCAGTCTCGATCCTTGATTCTAAAATCCTTGTGAATAATGCCCTGGATTACCTGTATCATCTCATAATTTGGTTAAGATCATTGTTAGTATGCTCAAAACCAATAAGTACTGCATATTCCTTAGGATAAAAACCATATCATAAATAGAAAGGAGTATTCTTATATAAACCCTATTTGCAGATTTTTGACAAAACTCTCATCATAGGGTGATTTTTATCTTTAAAATTCAGCAGACATAAGAGTTATTTAATAGCTTCATCATACTTGCTTCAGTTTTCTTGCAGTGTAAGATCCATCATTTATGCTATAAGATAAGATAAGAAGATAAGCTAATTTATATCACAAGAAATTTCTAGGCTTCCGAGCTCTGAAAATGATTCATTGTTAATTAAGAACCATAATAATCCTATATCAGTGTTATTTCTATTCAAGATTATAAATCAACACCTTTCATTTGAACTATGTGATGCCATCTATAACCTTGCTAAAGAGGTATATGAAAAAAATCATATGGGAAACATATTTATATTTGATTGTGTCTGTGCACAGGACAAACACTTTCAGATGATTCCTTACCATAATTAAGGTTAACAAAACCTCCTAAGCTACTTCTATACCAAAGTGTTTTTCACTCCATATTAGAGCTACTTGATATTAGACTCCACCGTCGTTTACGAATGCTCTTTCTCGAGAAAAATTACTATTTATTACCATCTTTTCAATTGAGGGATAGTGCTACATGCTATAATGATGGTGTGTATTTATGGAAATGGACATAACTTAATTATTGTATTGGTTGTACTTGTCAGGGATTTCTTTATTTATATGTAGCTAAGATTTTACCAAATCTAAGAAATTAAAAATTGATTTGATATTAAAAATGAATCTAGTTTATTTAAAGAAGGATTTGATTGATTTCCTTAAAATGAGAAGTAGGCTAAGAGACACTTCGTACAGAAAATAACCCTATTTTGAAATAATCTAAGATTGATTGACATCACTTTTTAGGATATTTTTGAAGAGCATGAGGACACCAAAGAGTCTTTTTCTTCCCTTACTAGCTGTAGCCTAATATCGGCATCCACAATATACTCATTCATCCAATTCATATCAGGAGGAGACCTTACATGTGTAAATAATAGTAAGAAGTCCAGGTTTCTTCTGATGGAAGGGGTCTCTACTCAAAATCTATCCCAATCTTCAATATCAAGTATAGGGAAGATGGAAACAAAGTTATGGTTGAAGACTCTGCTAGTGTAGTCTTTAGGCTTGGGGATGGATAAATCAATGCGAATACTATTCAATACTTTGTCCAGATCCACCAAATATTTCTTCTTGAAAATTCTTCTACACAAGTTACCAATATCCTTTATGTCTGGGTCCACATGTAGGGCTGAAGTGATGAACATTGTCGGGATATCAGAGTTGGCGCGATATCTATTGATATTCTCCCTGAACTCATTTCCTAAAATAACAGATACTACTCTAACCACAATGTTAAATTTGATCAGAATTATCTTCTTGATTCTTCTAGAAGAAATTTCTCCGTTGAAGGCAACTTGTTTGTTTAGGCATCTTAACTTGATTGGAGTTGCCATATCTATTGGAGATGTGTTCTAGGTACTGGATGAAAACTAGGTCTAATCTATAGGTTATAAAGGTTCTCAAAATGGTAACAGAAGGTGGACATGAATCGTCAACAATTGGAGACTACTCGTTTGAAATTACACTGTTTGATTAAAATGTGAATGTGAACTTATCTTTTCAATCCTATTAAAATAAAGTATGCCTGTGACTTTACATCTTCCTTTATGAGAATAAATCCCTCTATTAATAATATAAGTTTACGATTGTACCAAAAATGAATGAATTCAAAAGTGCCTATGTGAATATTACTAACAAAATACCTAAAATAATGTCAATTTAAATACCAATGTGTAAATATATATATATATATATATATATATATATATATATATATATATATATATATATATATATATATATATATATATATATATATATATATATATATATATATATATATATATATATATATATATATATATATATATATATATATATATATATATATATATATATATATATATATATATATATATATATATATATATATATATATATATATATATATATATATACACATATAGACATATACATGTATATGTGTATATTTATATGCATAATTGTATATATGTGTATATATACTTATATTCATTTATATATTTATATATATGAGTATATATATACATGTATACATTTATACATGTATATATGTGTATATATATACATGTATACATTTATACATGTATATATGTGTATATATATACATGTATACATTTATACATGTATATATATTTATATATGTATATACATATATATACATATGTATATATGTATATATATGTATACAAGTGTATATACACCTAGATACATATGCAAGAGTATGAATATACATATGAATAAATGTATATATTAAAATGAATAACATTACATATAATGAGTTTATATATGCATATATAAGAATCTAAATATATGTTGAGATTAATGATTCCTAACAAGATAAAGCATGCATAAAAGTGGTTTTATCAATACTTCTTGCCGGTAGACATCTATCATATGAAAGGGAGCCAGAAACTTCTTAGATTTCAGTTGTCCTATTGCTGAGTGTGCTTCAAGATTAGAAGTCTTTAATAAAATCATCACAGACTAACGTGAATCAAGATAAAGATCCATTTAGCCCTTACCAACTTGAGGATACAGGCCTAATTTATGCAAGAGATTAAAAGGAATGAACAAAATTGAATTTAAGCATAAACTAACATTCAAATTGACCTAAAAACTATTTTTCTCCGAAGCTAAAAAGTCCATACTAATTCTCTTTTTTAAGACAAAGAGACCCCATCGCCCCTAAAAATGACATTATTAACACCTAAGAATATAAGCATAATTGTGAAAATAATAACACCTGAAACTATAACAGAGCAGAAGCTAAAATACAGGAGAATCATAAAAAGAATATTTATTTGTATGTATAGGTGTGTATATTTACGATTCTACTGATATAAATTCCCATATAAAATGTACCTGAAAGAGTGAGAACATAAAACCCTTGTGAAAGATGGGAGTATACTTGCATTTGAAACCAGAGAATTCAGTCGCAGTTCTAAGATATAAATGCTACTAGTTAATTTTAGTGATAAGTTCATCTACTGAAGTTCATAACTAGGAAACCCTTCTCTTTTTTTTATTACTATTAAAGCGTGCCTTAAAGAGGGAAAAGATAACTATTAAGTGGGTTGTTCGAGACATATCTATGAACATTTAAAACTTTGGGAAAGAAGGAAGTAATCTAGTGCCTTGGAGAATTTCAACCCTAGTTTCTTAGATAGAAAATACTGTTAAAATATTGATAATATAACAACTTTCTAAAGTTCGTAGTTAGGTTTTTATCTTCCTATGCTAACCTTCTTAATATCCTCAATCAAAATAAAACTTTTCGGGTGCACAGTATAATAATTTTTAGAAAAAACCTATTCTAACTAAAATAGTCTTACTGTGAAATAGAATACAAATACGAGTAGCAATGTCTAGCTCTTAACATTATCTAAATTAAACCCTATGATATTTACCCAGATCTAACAAAAACTTCTTAAAACCATTACTTGATTCTATCTCCTCCTCCTTCTTGAGCTCCTGACAGCTCCAGCTTTCGCCCTTCTTCTTTATCACAATGATGGTCTTTGCTTCCTACATCACATTTTTGACATGGCGAGAGCATTTTTTGATGTCAGGGGCAATCACTACTACATTTGGGGCCAAATTTTGATAGAAGTTTCTGACAAGTAACTTTTTATTACGAATTTGGTTTTTTTTTTGTAATATGCCCCGATGGTGTTAGTATTCTGATGGGTGTTTATGTTATACACTAAGTTTGCACCTTTGTCTCAAGCTCTCATAGTCTTGATAACCTAGTATAACATGGGAATCATCTCTAGGTTGTGGGACCTATGCTAACTGAGATGAGACCTCTAGGTTCTAGGCTGGTTCCTCTTGGATAATCACCTTAATTTTCTACTACACATGAAAAGTAAACTTTTGACAGAAAGGGATAGAAGGAATGCTTGAAAGGGAAATGACTTGAAAGCAAACTACCTACTAGGTGATACACCGAAATGAAGGGTTTGAATCTTAGTATAGAGGATGAAAATAATGAACAACTTAGGTCTAGGAGATCACAACTCACTAAATAGGCCTACATAAATATTTCATAGAAGGGTCTGCAATAGAAAAGAGACTATTCGGGGAAAGAGAGAGAGCTTTCACAAACAATAGTATTCCTAAAAGTTTAGACACAATCTACAACCTACAAACAAACATTCACCTCTGAAACTCGGCATAGGAATGAGACAAGATTGTTAAGGGGTTGAGGTATACCCACAAAAGCATTCACATCAAATCATCCACAATAACACACAATAATTGTAGAAAGAGAGAGGGATCAGGAACCCTGAGATATCACTCAAAACATACATATACTTCGATTCAATAAGAGATAATTCAGGCAAGGAAGCATAGGGACATGAAGAATTGTCACAAAATACCTCTGCAATATCTGAAGCATCAATGGGAGATTACATAATGTAGAAAACCAGAGGGCAAAAAAATGCCACAGATAGCCTTCTAAGAAAGAGACCTTCTTCTTTACAAAATGTGAACTCTCCGCTCTAAAAGCTCTCAAAAAATAATATATACATCTCTTCTAATATAGGCAGGAGAAAAAGTCAATTAGGGTTACATAAATTTCCATATAATAATCACAACCCTAATTCTATCAAGTCTGATCATAAATGTATCTCTGAAAATATCTCAACCGATCATATATGTCTTTGTGTGTCCATCCCTGTACTGAAATTGCCAGCAGACAAAATACCTTGATCCAACTACTTCTTTGCAAGTCGGGCTGTCATGAATGCTCAAATCTGATACTCTTCTAGTAAGAATCCACCAAGAATGATTGCCCAGATCTTTTCCTCATCTATTCCAACTGCAACCACCCCTGAAAACATAAATTCTGAGCTACCCCCGCTTGCAAATGATCAACAAGAACAAACAAAAGAAAACCCACGAAAGATACTGCAATCCTCTTTTGAAAAAGTCAAAGGCCACATCATAGCAACCCGAACCAACAAAAATTGGCCACCTCAGCAAATGAACCCGTAGAAGTCAAAAGAAATTTGGTCCCTTGCATCGGACGGTGATCGCATGATCGCATGGGATCAGAAGATCCCATGAGATCATGCGACCACCGTTGATCTTATTTGCGATCGAGAACTAGGCCCACCATGATAGGTGTCATCCTATCACATGATTACATGGGCTCAGAAGATTCCATGCGAACATGCAACAACCACAAGTTAAAAAGGGGAGGTCGGGAGGAAATATTTGCCAGGAAGACCTAGGCTTTATTGGGAAATATTAAAAGGGACCCCACCCGACAACCTAGAGACTTTAACACATGAAGGTGGTCACTTTAAAAGGGCATGTGCATTTAGAGGGATTTAAGTGGCCCAAAAAGGTAACGGTGAAATACAATAGGTTGCAGGGGTTTGCTTAGGTTTTTTGGGGGTAACGGCTATATTTATGAATTTTTTTAACTGCAGACCAGGGGATAAAAAGAATTACAAAGCCCAGGAGACAAGACCTAAAGCCATGAAACTTTCAGGGATGCTTGGCAGGGTAAAAACAGAGACCTTGGGATAGATTTAGCCAAATTTGTATAAGACAAGAAAATTTGGGTAACATTTTGGTGATTTTTGCTGGATGTTAGCCTGCTAGACATTGAAACCAGTGGTCTTAATGCAATCCATTGGGCATGGGGTCAACATTTGAGCACAAAAAACCTTCACAGAGAGACAGACTTGGAACCAAAGGGATAGAACTGTGCACAAGAACTTATTGGAAAACAAGGAAACTAACCAAGAAAATAGGGATAGAAAGCAGAAAAACCTAACCTATCCTAAACTAACCAGTTACAGAAACCTGGTCAAACAAAATCATTCACTGGTTGTGAAAAATAGCTACCTTTCCTTATTAGGATATTTTCATTGGACACATGAGGATAGCTACAAAGATATGAGGGACACAAAAAATTGTCAAATAATTATCAACTGCCTCTGCAAGAATAGGATCAAGCTTACCTTCCTCTAATTGATCATATGGAGGGGCCTCGGTAAACTCCTTTTGTGCCAAGTATCTAATGGGGCAGCCTCTTGAAAGTCTGAAGGTAGGACTTTCCTTGATGGCTTCTTCTTTATCTTCATGGTTGCCCTCCATCATGGATAGCCATGTCAACTCATCATCTGTGGATAGGGGACTGTCATCCTCTTCTTTTAAATAGGCAAAGAGCTCATCAAAGTTGTTAATGTCCTGAAGATCCCCAGGAATGACTGGCTCTTTACAATCAAGCTCCAAACACAAGCCTCCTATGATGTGCTTCAAACAATCCTCCCCAAGGCTTTGGTTATCCTCTGCACATTGGGAAGTCTCCTCCTCAAAGATGAGATCAAGCTCATGAATCAACATATCCTTAGGGTCAATCTCTTCTAGCTGCTGCAACTTCCCAGGGGTGGCTATGATCATATCTTTATTATCATGCTCAACAAAACAAGGAAGCTTATCAAATAAAGGCATAGCATACCCCTCTGTATCAACCTTATGTTGATGGTGGACCTATTATTTTGATTGACCGTCACCCATAGGTAATGGCATGGTCTCTTCTTCATCATCAACAAAGAGGGGAAGCTCATTCAACAAATCAATGAAGAGCTCAAGCTAGGCATCAAACTCCACCTCCTCATCCTGCTGCTCCAATTCATCACAGTCATCACTCTACACTGATACCTCAAATTTTTTCTCCTCTTCTTCAAATGAAAGCTTACTTACCATAGATCCTTGCTTAGACACCATACTAGTATCTTTGAAAAGATCTGGCATCTGACAGCTAGGAGGTAGAGTCCATTGGGGTATCCACAACACTTCATCATCTTGAGAGACCAAAGGGGCCTCTTGAGATAAACAACTTTCTTGAACAGACTGTTCTTGCAGAGTGGTACACTGAATCTCAAGTATAGGCTCTTGGAAGGAATTTTTTTCCTTAAAACTTGGGATATGAAATTAAGGGGGCTCCGAGGGAGACATAGAAGGCATACCCATCTTGAAGCTTGGAAAATTGAAGGCCCTGTCATCTTGGTGTTGGTCCCTTGCAGTTGGCTCTATCTCAATATAGTCTTTAGACTATTGTAGACCACAATAAGGTTGCAACCACTCCAAAATAGGCCTAGATTTTTGAAGGGTGCTCCTAAAACTTGGAAATGAGTGCTTTGTATGCTCTTCATGTGTAGGCTCTTAAGGAAAAATGGGTCCTCCAACTTAGAAGTTTAGGTCTAGGAGCCTCTTGTTGAGAAATTTGTGATCTCAACCTTGTTGTTTCAATGTTAGCTCAATGTCTGATCTCTTCTTGGAATTTTTTTATTTGTTTCTCATCAACAAGAGTCTCTGTCACTTGGTAAAGGATGAACCCTTGCTCATAACTTTGAGCCTCCATTTCCTGTTGCTCTCTGATCTCAGACACTCAATTAAATCAAGCAATAGTTTCTTTGTCTTGTCTTGCTCCTTCATTGAGTCTAGGCTCTGAATCTACTGCCAATTAAGCTAAGAAGGGGCGGGTCGGTGGTAAGCATGATAGGGGAGTTGGCTTTGTAACTTTTTTTGTGCCATTTGTGCCCATGATCCTTCTTGGTGGAGGGCTCTTTCATAATCTTGCACAAGGGTGAAATCATTTGGGGCATGCTGGATATAATGACAGCCTTGTATTTTATGGAAGCTTGGGATAAAAGTAGGCTTTAGGTGGCTTTGATAAGGTTGATGACTAGCCCATTGAGCATTATTCCCATAATAGGATGGTGAGTAACCTGATTGTCCATAATAACTCGACATGTCTACTCATACAATTAGCTGGAATTTGAATATGAAAGATCTGAAACATACCAACACTTGATCTTTGAAAATAGTAGACCTTCCAGAGTCACCAAATATGTAGCAGAATGACCTCTTCTAGGTCTATAGTATGTTATCAGCATATCAGAGATAACATAATCTTTCAAACAATGAACTTCTTTTGCTGGTCCCATCGGGCGCGCCAGAATTGTTATACACTAAGTTTGCACCTTTGTCTCAAGCTCTCATAGTCTTGATAACCTAGTATAACATGGGAATCATCTCCAGGTTGTGGGACCTATG
Organism: Chamaecyparis obtusa; assembly: GCA_027943335.1. Classification (NCBI taxonomy): domain Eukaryota; kingdom Viridiplantae; phylum Streptophyta; class Pinopsida; order Cupressales; family Cupressaceae; genus Chamaecyparis; species Chamaecyparis obtusa. The sequence goes on along the minus strand of BSBK01008015.1, from coordinate 781,067 downwards.
CTAACTGAGATGAGACCTCCAGGTTCTAGGCTATTTCCTCTTGGATAATCACCTTAATTTGCTACTAGACATGAAAAGTAAACTTTTGACAGAAAGGGATAGAAGGAATGCTTGAAAGGGAAATGACTTGAAAGCAAACTACCTACTAGGTGATACACTGAAATGAAGGGTTTGAATCTCAATATAGAGGATGAAAATAATGAACAACTCACTAAATAGGCCTGCATAAATATTTCATAGAAGGGTCTGCAATAGAAAAGAGACTATTCAGGGAAAGAGAGAGAGCTTTCACAAACAATAGTATTCCTAAAAGTTTAGACACAATCCACAACCTACAAACAAACATTCACCTATGCAACTTGGCATAGGAATGAGACAAGATTGTTAAGGGGTTGAGGTATGCCCACAAAAGCATTCACATCATCCACAATAACACACAATAATTGTAGAAAGAGAGAGGGATCAGGAACCCTGAGATATCACTCAAAACATACATATACTTCGATTCAATAAGAGATAATTCAAGCAAGGAAGCATAGGGACATGAAGAATTGTCACAAAATACCTTTGCAATATCTGAAGCATCAATGGGAGATTACATAATGTAGAAAACCAGAGGGCAAAAAAATGCCACAAATAGCCTTCTAAGAAAGAGACCTTCTTCTTTACAAAATGTGAACTCTCCGCTCTAAAAGCTCTCAAAAAACAATATATACATCTCTTCTAATACAAGCAGGAGAAAAAGTCAATTAGGGTTACATAAATTTCCATATAATAATCACAACCCTAATTCTATCAAGTCTGATCATAAATGTATCTTTGAAAATATCTCAACCGATCAGATATGTCTTTGCGTGTCCATCCCTGTACTGAAATTGCCGACAGACAAAAGACCTTGATCCAACTACTTCTCTGCAAGTCAAGCTATCATGAATGCTCAAATATGATACTCTTCTAGTAAGAATCCACCAAGAACGGCTGCCCAGATCTTTTCCTCATCTATTCCAACTGCAACCGCCCCTGAAAACATAAATTTTGAGCTACCCCCGCTTGCAAACGATCAATAGGAACAAATAGAAGAAAACCCATGAAAGATACTGCAATCCTCTTTTGAAAAAGTCAAACGCCACATCATAGCAACCTAGACCAATAAAAAATTGGCCACCTCAGCAAATAGATCCGCAGAAGTCAAAAGAAATATGGTCCCTTGCATCAGACGGTGGTCGCATGATCACATGGGATCGAAAGATCCCATGAGATCATGCGACCACCATTGATCTTATTTGCGACCGAGAACTGGGCCCACCAAGATAGGTGTCATCCTATCACATGATCGCATGGGCTCAGAAGATTCCATGTGAACATGTGACAGCCATGAGTTAAAAAGGGGAGGTCAGGAGGAAATATTTGTTGGGAAGACCTAGGCTTTATTAGGAAATATTAAAAGGGACCCCGCCTGACAACCTAGAGACTTTAACACATGAAGGTGGTCACTTTAAAAGGGCACATGCGTTTAGAGGGATTTAAGTGGCCCAAAAAGGTAACAATGAAATAGAATAGGTTGCAGGGGTTTGCTTAGGTTTTTTTGGGGTAACGGCTATATTTATGAATTTTTTTAACTGCAAACCAGCAGATAAAAAGAATTGCAGAGCCCAGGAGACAAGACCTAAAGCCATGAAACTTTCAGGGATGCTTGGCAGGGTAAAAACAGAGACCTTGGGATAGATTTAGCCAAATTTTTATAAGACAAGAAAATTTGGGTAACAGTTTAATTGACCATCAGAATTATGACAGATTTGGGGTATAGGTATAAAAAAAAAGTGAAACGGCCTCATCATTTTTATTTCGATTGGATAGAGAAGGAGTGGGAGAAAAGGAGCGAAAGCTGAGTGTAGGAGAAGGTATGTGATTTCTTCATCTTTTGAGCCTCTGGCATCATATTCAATTGCATTGCATTTTATTTGATCATGAATGCTCTCTGAAATGACCGCATTCTACTAGTTTCGTGCCCTAGCCAGTGCTTTATCTCTATTATTTGATGTTATTGGTGCTTGTGCTCAAGGATATGGATTCACTGTATTCAAATGTTTGGATTCACGTTTGTTGATATTACTGGCATATATGTTTAATGATGCCATTGTATATTGTTGTCACTGAAATGATCGCATTCTATTAGTGTCGTGCCCTAGCCCATGCTTTAACTCCATTATTTGGTGTTATTGGTGCTTGTGCTTAAGGATATCCATTTTTTTGAAATGTTGACTGTGGTTATCAAATGGACAACTCGTGAGCTTCTAGCTAGTTTCCATTTGTATTGATAGCTTAGGGCATCAAATGTATTGTATCATTGATAGTTGAGACTTTGTTAAAAGGAAATAGGACAAAGAACTATTTTTATTTAGTTTCTCTATTTTGATCCCTAAGTGGCTTACAACCCTAGAGAAGTATATGCAGATTTATGGATGCAGTTGCAGGATACATAGTAGTTGATAATTCACAAGAAATACATGCATCCAATTTGAATAGCAATCAATACAAATAACTAGGGTCCTCCAATGGCCCAATCATCTAGACCTTGACTGTCCCCTCAACCAGTGACCCTTCAAAACTAGGTTATCATGCAATCAGTGAGTGATCCTTCATTCTCATGGTCTGCCCTGCATCCAAACATATTGGAAATACACAATACAATGATAACAAGTCTTTCAAAATCCCCCTTCCCCCAAGGAACACTATCAACCATCCCTTCCACATAGCATTTCATTGTTTTATGATTGGATTGTGTAGGAACAATTAACATTAAACAAGGAGCAAACTCCTCAACACATCTTGGAAACTATTGAATTGAATAATAAATGAAACCTAACACCAACACTATTCCTTCCATAGTTGCAGGATACATAGCAGTCAATAATTCACAAGAAATCCATGCATAAAATTTTTATAAGGATATCCTACTAATCAATAGGAATTTTCTTGAGATGACCAATGATTATGCATTTTCATGGCAATGTGCTAGTTCAAAAGGATAATATAAATCTGAAACAATTTTTTTTTATTTTCTCAAACTATAAATGTGGTTAAAGGGAAAATATTATGTGGAAAACCCACAAACCAAGCTAGCAAATGATTGTACATCAAATTATTCCTATATTCATTCAAGTATTGCTATGCTTCAGCTACCTGACATTTGAGCTTCATCTAGAGGAATGTGTAGCTTTAAGATAGAGTTACTTCTTGGGCCTTACAATAGGGTGGAATATGATCAAGATTTGTTTAGGCTATATCTTTGTTAGTCCCATTGTTAGGTTCTTATGGCTCATGGTTTGAATCTATTATGGTTGTGTAAGGGATTTGTAGATGCTTTTTCTAACATAATTATTGGACACCATGATTGGAACAATTGGTTGTTGGCTATTGTAGACATGAATCATAATTGTCAATGGTTCTTTGTGTTCAAGAATCCGTTGATCAATCTTTGAGATTTATTGTCCCAGCTTTAAAAGAGTGATAAAAGATATAGTGAGTGCTATCTTTTCCAAGTGATTTGTGGGTGCCATTATCTTCTAGGAGTAATTTCTGGAACCAAATTATGTTCTTTTCCTCTAGTAAATATTGCATACACAATCATCTTCTTGGTGAAGGGTTGCTTCCATCCCCATGAGGCACTATTGCATGGTTTTCATTCCCTTGTAGTATAGTGAACCTAATTTAATACAAGTGTGCACTATTTTGGGATCCATAATTTATGGCCCCTACACTGTGTTTGTTAGCCTAAGACAAGTCTACCTTTGCATATAATAAGAGGCCAATGTGAAACAAACATCCAGAAGTTAGGGGGTTGTTCCCTTTCCATAATTTATTATTTAAGTGCTAAGTGATGATGGGTATATCATGTAATTCATACCTAGTGTGTCTCTTTCTTTCTCTCCACATTTCACATTAGGAGTATATGCTATAAAATACCAATGAAATCAACTATTGGTCAAATCTAATCAAAATTGCAATATAAAGATTAAAATAGATCTTGAAGAAATATGGGAACCATTTTTTATAGATATTGTACAAACGAAGAGAATACTCCCAAGAGGAAATGCTTCAATGTGGAACAATTGAAGGATAATATTTTACTTTTATATGCACATCTTCAATGTTTTTGATATATTTTTGAGATAACAAAACCGTAGAAAGAATAGCATATAGAAGAAAGTAAAGAATAATGATCATAATTTGAGATATTGTGGAAACTTAAAGGAAAGAATGCTTGGTGGGTTTATCATGCAATCAGTGAGTGATCCTTCATTCTCCCAGTCTGCCTTGCAACCAAACATATTGGAAATACACAATACAATGATAACAAGCCTTTCACAATCACACTTCCCTCAAGGAACAATATCAACATCCAAACCTTGACTATCCCCAAAACCAATGACCCTTCAAAACTAGGTTATCATGCAATCAGTGAGTGATCCTTCATTCTCCTGGTCTTCACTACATCCAAACATATTGGAAATACACAATACAATGATAACAAGTCTTTTACAATCCCCCTTCCCTCAACAAATTACTATCAACATCCGGACCTTGACTTTCCCCTCGACCAATGACCCTTCAAAATTGGGTTATCATGCAATTAGTGAGTGATCCTTCATTCTTCTGGTCTTCCTTGCATCCAAACATATTGGAAATACACAATACAATGATAACAAGTCTTTCACAATCCCCCTTCCCTCAAGGAACACTATCAACAAGTGATCCTTCTTCTTATCAGCCATATTCAATGTTTCATTGAAGTCACGGCCAAGAATGAAGGTCACCTTACCCATACCATTCATGGATTCTGAAATGTTGTTCCAAACCCCTGAAAACTTTTGTATTGCTTCTTGTTGCTTCTTTAAATACTTCTTCTACCACAATGTCCTCCTGCCCCATCTTCTTGGTCTTCCTGGCTAAAGTGGATGAATCCGCACACAATAACCCAAAATGAAGGGTTTTGTATCCTTTAATGAATCTCAGTCACTGGTAACGCATGGATAGTCAAACCAATAGTCTCCAAAGCATTCAATAAGTGAATATGAATGTTTGAAAACTTTCCTCTCCACTTCCCCAACCACTCCTAATTGGTTAGAGGGATATTTCTAGAATCTCCACTATTCCTATCATTACCAACAATTATTAAACATACTTTATCTGATATGATAATAACATGCTAAACTGAACCAATGGCATGTTCTTCATGTGGTACAAGGAAGATTTGACTATCAAATCTTCCTTTGTGCAAGCTGAGCGCGACAGAAGGTATGTGATTTCTTCATCTTTGATTGGTATCTTTGACGGGAAACATCTTTCGAGCCTCTGGCATCATATTCGACCACAAATTTCAAATGCATTGCATTTTATTTGATCATGAATGCTCACTAAAATGACCATATTCTACTGGTGTCATGCCCTAGCCCATGCTTTATCTCCATTATTTGATGTTATTGGTGCTTGTGCTCAAGGATATCGATTCACTATTTTCAAAAGTTTGGATTCACGTTTGTTGATATTACAATTCATCATATCAGATAAAGTATGTTTAAGAAGTTTTAGTGTCTAAACACTCAACTAATCCCTCTAACTGATTAGGAGTGGTTGGGGAAGTTGAGAGGAAAGTTTTCAAACATTCATATTCACTTATTGAATGCTTTGGAGACTACTAGTTTGACTATCAATGCGTTAATGTTTAGAAGAGATCAATAAAGTATTTAAAGACATTCTTACATGTTTGGAGAGGTTTAAGAGGCACTTATCATGACTGTACCCTCACAAATAGTGGCACAGACTAGTTTTACTAAGTTTCCTTTCTCTATTTTGAGGTTTCCTTTCTCTACCACAGGGGTACAGTCAGAGGGTTCATTGAAAAAATGATCCTTTGAATGGTTACTATAAATATGAATGATTTGATATAGCATATTTCTCATTTTACTTGAATGGAAGGAATAGTGTTCATGTTAGGTTTCATTTATTATTGAATTCAATAGTTTCCAAGATGTGTTGAGGAGTTTGCTCCTTGTTTAATGTTAACTGTTCTTGCACAATCCACTCATACAATAGTGAAATTCTATGTGATTGACAATTTCATACAACTGGTCCTTTGGCATGTATTAAATACAATCCAGTCACTTATTGAATGCTTTGGAGACTACTGGTTTGATTGTCCATGCGTTACCAGTGACTGAGATTCATTAAAGGATACAAAACCCTTCATTTTGGGGTTATTGTGTGTGGATTCAAATGTAGGTTTGATTTGGTTAATGTTTATAAGAGATCAATAAAGTATTTAAAGACAATCTTACATGTTTGGAGAGGTTTGAGAGGCACTTATCATGACTACACCCTCACAAACAGTGGCATAGACTGGTTTTACTAAGTTTCCTTTCTCTATTTTGAGGTTTCATTTCTCTGCCACAGGGGTACAGTCAAAGGGTTCATTGACAAAATGATCCTTTGAATGGTTACTATAAATATGAATGATTTGATATAGCATATTTCTCATTTTACTTGAAGTTTGGAATAGCTTGTACTTGAAGTTTGGAATAGCTTGTGCTTGTGCTAGAATTCTTGGTAGAAGTGAATGGAAGGAATAGTGTTGGTGTTAGGTTTCATTTATTATTTAATTCAATGGTTTCCAAGATGTGTTGAGGAGTTTACTCTTTGTTTAATGTTAACTATTCCTGCACAATCCACTCATACAATAGTGAAATGCTATGTGATTGACAATTTCATACAACTGGTCCTTTGGTGTGTATTAAGCAAAATAGAATGAGTCCATTTTGGATGCAAAGGAGAAAGGGGATAATCAAAGAGGAATTACACCAACAAATGAGAGAAGAAGGTATAAACATTTTAATAGATTTTTATTATTAAATAATGAAATTTGCATATACTAGTATTCTAAGCCTCCTCATTACATGATTTAAGGTCTTAGTCCACGGACAAATTAAATTAGACTTACTATCCAAAACACATAAAAAACATGCACATAAACATGACAACTGAGAAACATAAATGTAGATTTCACAATAGCTGAGAAATATAATTGTAGGCATCATAGTCACAATCTTTTGGAGACAACGTAATTGAGTTGTGTACCCAAGCGATGGAGAGAAACTTCTGCACCCCCAATTCCAAGTTGAATACATCTATTGGAGGACCGTGTATTCATGAGCAACAGATGTAGTCAACTTGGAATCGGAGGTGCGGGAGTTGCTCTCCATCGTCTGGGTATACAACTCAATTATGTTGTCTCCAAAAAATTGTGACCACGATGCCTACAATTATGTTTCTCATTTGTTGTGTCCTAGGACCCCTTATGACCCTTTACGACCATTTACGATCCCTAAGAATACATCTTAGAGGTCTTAAAATGTCATAAAGGGTCATAAGAGGCTCCTAGGAGGGGCCAGATGAGCTTCCACCTTCACGTGGTTGGCCTTGTTAAGTAGAGAATGTTATACTCTTCTTGAAATAAATAGAAGCTCAATAATTTAAGTTCTCAGTCCACAGACAAATAAATTAGACTTACTATCCAAATTGGTACATTGATGAGAATCAATGATGGGCCGAAGTTTTTAGATTCTGAGAAGACGTATATGCAGTGGAAATCCATAGAGTAGATATAAAATATTGGAAGAGAAGAGTTCCTCATCTAATGTGTGAAATGAAAAAGTGTCTACCTTCAACCTTTTTTAATGCACAAGAACACTACCTCATACACCAAGTTGAGGAGATTGAAATGTGTGGACCCGTACACACTCGGTCAATGTGGATTGTTGAGAGGCACCTAAAAATTTTTATGGATCCATAGCAGTAAGTAAGCTAAATAGATGATATTTCAAATTTAATTATTTACCAATTAGTTTATTTGATGTTAAGTTCCAACATAAAGTGAGTAAATTTGTTTTAAGTAAGAAAACAATGATAACATGAATGCGTATGAAATTGAAATGCAGCCTGCCGACTCTTGCAATACACAACCTGTGTGTGTTGATGACAATGAGGATGTGCATCACAGTAATACAAGTAAACATCTTAAATTGATTGGTGTAGTAATACAAATTTAATTGCAATTGGTGTTTGGATTAATGTAACAATTTGTATTGCAACTGTAGAGAGTGTAGAGGCCGTTGTTAATGAATAGGTTGAGGTTGATCAGGCCGAGGCCAAACAAACTAACCTCGATGTTGATGATGTGACTAGATCAGGTAAAGAGCTATACGATTATGGCCTGTAAAGTAATGAAATACTTTAAAATGTTTTTAATGTTTTTAATTTAACCCTTTTATATGTTATTGTAGATGACCCCCCTTTGCATCAATAGAGAACTAGGTGTGCATTGAGATCTAATGAGAGGGTAGATGATCATCATGATGATATCGATACTCCTCTTAATGATTACTTCTTAAAAACTAGAAATCAAAAGAAAAAAAAGAAATGATTGTCATCTATGCACCTTAATTGATAATGACTGATTTTTATATGCCAATGAATTTAATTATGTTGTATTGAATGTTCATAAATTTTACAAGCCATATTTTAGATTTAATATTCATATTCATCTTCATCATGATCATAGCCATCACGATCAGCATTTGGTTCAACTTCATTTGAACCACACTCCATGTCGGGTACCATTATAAGGCATGGAGTGTGGTCATACCCATGTTACCATAATAATGAGTTAGCCTATAAAATTATGAATAAAATACTACAGGTGCACCTGGGATTGGCCCAGGCACCCAAGTTCCTACCAAAGGAACCCAAGTCGAACCCAAAGGAGAACAAAAGTAGAACCGAAACCCAGCCTCAAACAAAGAACCGGATAACTTGGCTTTTTTCTAATTCAAGTTTATTTCTGAATTCTTCTCTAATTCCAACCTGATTATTCCATATTTTGTTTTCCAATTTTCTTTCTTCCTCACTCCAGATTATGTTATGTTGTTATTTCCTTTTACTAATTGTGCTATTTCAAGGATCACCACCCATGACTTTGTTAAGATGATGAATGTTGTCAATGCCTTTATTACCAAGGAATCACCACCTGCCATTAATGAATATTAATGATCATTGTTTCCTAAGGGTAATCGATGTTTGTGTATGCTGATCACCCAAGTCTTTGGCTATGATTTTCATGCTATGAGGTTTGTCAGAAGTGGGGGTATGACATGCTGGTTGGATTATAACATATTGACACTTACACCATGAAGAAGACAAATGATTAAACAAAAAGAGAGGACCAACTGAACCATCTTGTGGTCAGTCTATATCACATTGAGAAACAACGTCAAGACTCGAGAATCAAAACAATCAAATTTTCTTCAAGACCATGAATGATCAACAACATTCCATTAGAAAAAAAAACACTAATCTATGTTATCATTAAGCCATAAAATATGTCTTTAAAGTTTAGAAGCATCACAAAAACTTTCAAGAAACATAGTACTATCCAAAATATGTCTTTAAAGTTTATTTCTAATGATTATGATGATGTTGATGTTGATGTCTATAATTTATTTCACTTACTAATGCTTGCCTAGATTGAATTTTGAATTGCCAGGCTGGAGAATGCTTTCAAAGTTTAGGGTCTGTTCTACATGATACTCTTAGTTACAGCTCAAATGCAACTCAACATATTTTTGATGCTGGGCAACCCACTGCAGAAACTCATCCGCAAGTGAAATTTAATGCTGTGAATCTTGGCATTGTTAATGTTATTACTTTTCCTCATGTTTCATATTTTTGAAAATGTTTCTTGGCACTATCTTCTTTTTCAATTCCTATATTTGTAGCTTTTTAGATCATTAACTTAAGCATTACATGTCTTTGTTCAAAGTTTATTCTAACACTATATTATATCTTATTCTTATTACAATGTTCTTTATTGTGGGGTGGGAGATCAATCTTCATTGTCTTCATTGTGGGGGACAGTGAAGATTTCTCTGACAAATAGCAAGTCTTCTTTAGTATCTTATAATAACATGCTACATTGATAAAGGTGTTATGGGCATTTAATCTACAATTACTAATAGATTAAGCATATTATTACTATGCTTAATGTTCCATTTAAATGCATTTAACACAAAAAAATAAATTTACAAAACTGAACCAATGGCATGTTTACAACAAAGATGTGTTAAGGAGTTTGCTCCTTGTTTAATGTTAATTGTTCCTGCACAATCCACTCATACAACAGTGAAATGCTATGTGGAAGGGATGGTTGATAGTGTTCCTTGAGGGAAGGGGGATTGTGAAAGACTTGTTATCATTGTATTGTGTATTTCCAATATGTTTGGATGCAAGGCAGACAAGGAGAATGAAGGATCACTCACTGATTGCATGATAACCTAGTTTTGAAGGGTCACTGGTTGAGGGGATAGTCAAGGTCTAGATGATTGGGCCATTAGAGGACCCTATTTCTTTATATTAATTGCTATTAAAATTGGATGGATTTCTTGTCAATTATTGGCTGCTATGTATCCTACAACTGCATCTGTAAATCTGCATATACTTCTCTAGGGTTGTAAGCCACTTAAGGATCAAAATAGAGAAACTAAATCAAAATCATTCTTTGTCCTATTTCATTTTAACAAAGTCTCAACTATCAATGATACAATACATTTGATGCCCTAAGCTATCAATACAAATGACACCTAGCTAGAAGCTCACGGGCTGTGCATTTGATAACCACAGTCAACATTTCAAAAAAATGGATATCCTTGAGCACAAGCACCAATAACATCAAACAATGGAGTTAAAGCATGGGCTAGGGCATGACACCAGTAGAATGCGGTCATTTCAGTGACAGCAATATATAATGACATCATTAAACGTACCAATAATATCAACAAACATGAATCCAAACATTTGAAAACCAATGGCATGTTTACAACAAAGGTCTAATAGAACTCCCAACAATTCTTAAACATACTTTATCTGATATGATGAATTCTTAAACAATTAAGGTTGGAGTAGACATAGTTATCACACATTTTTTGTGTGGTACAAGGAAGTTTTGGCTAGGTCAGATCTTCCTTCATGCTAGCAGTCTACAGAATTAGACCTTTATTAAAAATTGATCATATCAGATAACTAGTATGTTTAAGAATTGTTGGGACTGGTCCTTTGGTGTGTATTAAACAGAATAGAATTTTCAGCATATTATTATTGTTGCCCTAATTTTCCTTCCATTCAAATTTGGCCCTGGTTTTTATGTCAAACCTCCATCTCCTCAGTCCTGTGAGAACTCCAAAAATTTCATAGCTTTATCTACTTCCCTCTGGTCTCTACAACTATTTCTAGGTCCCTGGCTAGGTGAAAAGTCCTTTAAAAAATTCATAAAACTAGTCGTTATAGGCCAAACCCTCAAAAAACCCTAAGCCTTGTTATAATTCTTTGTTACTTTATCAGTCACTTAAAACTCCCCAAAATGCATGTGCACTTTATATTTCTCCTCAATTGCTAATTCTCCAAGTTCCCAGCGGCATGCCCTTTTTATTTAGCAAACTAGCAAAAGACCTTTGTTCGCGTATTCTCTAAGTTTAACCGTGGTTCATTGAAGTATTTAGCGAACAAGAGAAAGCCTTCAGTCGCTAAATAGCCAGGTCAAAGTGGGGTTAGTTCTACAGGCAGTGGTAAGATTCTGCATCAGATGGTTGTCTTATAATCTAAAGGAATATTCCAGGGTCATAAGGAGATGAGACTAGCTGTAGATTTGGTATCAGGGTAATGTGTCAGAGTGGGGTCCCAGTTAGGAAGATCTAACGGCTGGCGTATCTTCGCATAGGCCGTTGTCAGAGCATGAGATCTTCAGACGACTGTTGATTCTTCCAAGTGTGCAGTGCTTCAAAGCTTTAGTGGGTCCATTGCCACATCGTCCTATGTGGAAGCTTTAGATTGGCCAAAGGTTGTGATGTGTAGCCTTGTCAGAGCGGGCCCGGAAAACTGTGTTCCTTTTAATCCTACGGCTAGCGCATGATCTCATGGATTGTGTCAAAGCCATGAGAATATGCGCTGACTGTCGATTTCACCTTATTGTCAGAGCCTTGTGGGTGGGTCCTCATTTTCTGATGTGCTCGTCTTCTATTGGTCCACACAGCGATGACTAGGATTTGTCAGTGGAGCCATGTCAGAGTCTCTGCAGGGATGTCAGAAGGATGAGGATCGATGGCTGGCATATCTTCGTGAAGGGGTTTTCTGACACATGAGATCATGTGTCGACCATCAAATATGCCAAGTGTTTAGGTCCTATTAGTGGGTCCAATGCCAGGTCAGGGTGATATGTCATCTTCTTATTGGCTGAAGTAAAGATGAATGTCAGGTGGGACCAGTGCCACATGTTTTCGACCTGCTTGAATATGATTGGTTGCCATGTGCTGATGAGGATTTACAGGTGGACCCGTGTGTCAGTGGGGTCCTGATTCTAAAAGGATCTACAGTCGGCGCATGTTCTGAAGGAATATTCAAGGGCCATGAGATCATGCACCCACTATTGGATTGGAATCTTGTCTTCAGTGGGACCAATGTCAGAAGGTCACCAAGGTGTTGCTGATAGGGTGATCAGCGTGAATAGAAGTTTGATAGGTGGCAAGTCTGGGCCCAGGGTTAAAATAAGTTCTTCATAACTTAGGAAAAGAAAGTCAAGTGGGTCCAAGCCGGTAAACATGTTGATATGCTCGATTCTCATTGGCCCAAACATGCCGATGTAGATTTTTTGACTTTTCAAGGAGGTTCACGACTATTGTAAGGTTGATCTGGGTCGTTCATTTGTCAGGAGATAAAAGACATCTATGGTCATGTTTTAAAATGACCCGCTAGCTGTTAATATTTGAATTTGAATATCTCTGGGAGGGTTTTACTTTTTTCAGCTCTTTCGGCCATGCACGACGTCAGTTAGCTCATAAATTAAATTCTTAGGATGGTTGTGGTTGTGAAGATGATAGAATTGACTGTTGGTCAGCATCTATAGGGTCCTTTGCTGCATTTTCATGATAGGAGGTCCTAGAAAGAGTTGGTGCCACCTTTTGAATGGTACTGTTACCCAGGGAAATAAGATCAGATTGTGAGCCTTCATGGCTTAGTGGAGTTGCAGGTGGGTAGATGAGTCAAGGTTGTTGTGTCTGTAGGTGAGTTCAGTACAACAAGATCAACACACAAAGGAAGATTTGATCTGATTGTCGGTGTTCTCAGAGTTTTGATGATGGGTCATCAGTACAGCTAGGGTTTGATTATTGTATTGTAAAATCTTGTAACCCTAGTTAGGTTTTTGACTCCTGCCTACATGCAATTGAGTTGGTATATATTGTATTTTTAGAGCTTTTGAGCTCAGAGAGTTCACATTTTGTAAAGGAGAGAGTCCACTTTTGAAAGAAAGTCATCCTTTCTCAGAAGGCTATCCATGGCATCTTCTCTACCCTCTGGTCTTGCAACTTTAAGGTATTTGTGGCATTCTCTCTGTCCCTATCCTTTCATTGTTTGGATCATCTCTTAATGAATTGGAGTCTATGCATGTTTTCAATGACAACTTAGGGTTCCTGATCCCTCTTACTTTCTGTAATTGTGTGTGTTATTGTGTTTGATCTAATTTAGATGTTTTTGTGGGTATACTTCAGCCCCCTAACAGTCTTGTCTCAATCCTACACCGAGTTGCAAAAGTGAATGTCTGTTTGCAGGTCATAGGTTGTGTCTTATGTTCAGGCCCTCCTATGAAACACTTATGCAAGCCTATTCAGTAAGTTGTGACCTAGTAGACCTAAGCCTTTCATTGGTTCTATCCCTCTATGCTACAATTCATACCCTAATTTTGGTGTATCACCTAGTAGGTAGTTTGCTTTCAAGTTATTTCCCTTTCAAGTACTCCTTCTATCCCTTTCCCTCAAAAGCTTTACTTTTCATGTCAAAAGAAAATTAAGGTGATTATCCAAGAGGAACCAGCCTAGAACCTGGAGGTCTCATCTCAATTAGCATAGGTCCCACACCTTGAGATGATTCCCATGTTATACTAGGTTATCAAGACTATGAGAGCTTGAAACAAGGGTGAAAACTTAGTATATAACAATTATCATTCTATTTCTTTGTTGTAAACATGCCATTGGTTTAGTTTTGTAACTTCATTGTTGTATGAGTGGATTGTGCAGGAACAATTAACATTAAACAAGGAGCAAACTCCTCAACACATCTTGGAAACCATTGAATTCAATAATAAATGAAACCTAACACCAACACTATTCCTTTCATTCACTTCTACCAAGAATAAAGCATTTAATCCATTCAACATTACATATAATCATTAGACAGTTACATTTTCTGACTGTGTAGAGGAACAATCACGACCAAAATGATCAAAACTACTTTCACCCTTGCACAAGCTATTCCAAACTTCAAGTAAAATGAGCAATATGCTATATCAAATCATTCATATTCATAGTAACCATTCAAAGGATCATTTTTTCAATGAACTCTCTGACTGTACCCCTGCGGCAGAGAAAGGAAACCTCAAAATAGAGAAAGGAAACTTAGTAAAACTAGTCTATGCCATTGTTTGTGAGGGTATAGTCATGATAAGTGCCTCTCAAACCTCTCCAAACATGTAAGATTGTCTTTAAATACTTTATTGATCTCTTCTAAACATTAACCAAATCAAACCTACATTTGAATCCACACACAATAACCCCAAAATGAAGGGTTGTGTATCCTTTAATGAATCTTAGTCACCGGTAACACATGGATAGTCAAACTAGTAGTCTCCAAAGCATTCAATAAGTGACTGGATTGTATTTAATACATGCCAAAGGACCAGTTGTATGAAATTGTCAATCACATAGCATTTCACTGTTGTATGAGTGGATTGTGCAGGAACAGTTAACATTAAACAAGGAGCAAACTCCTCAACACATCTTGGAAACCATTGAATTCAATAATAAATGAACCCTAACACCAACACTATTCCTTCCATTTAGTTTAATTATCATGTTATTATCATATCAGATAAAGTATATTTAAGAATTGTTGGGACTGGTCCTTTTGCATTTATTAAACATAATAGAATTTTCAGCATATTCTTATCATTCTATTTCTTTGTTCTAAACATGCCATTGGTTCAATTTTGTAGATTTTTTTTTGTGTTAAATGCATTTTTCATGAGGAGGGGTCTTCTTCTGAGGAGATTGATGAAGATTGTGCACCTCAAAAACCAATTCATACGGTACCAATCATGTTTCCTATTCGCTTATATTTTTGGATTGGTAAATCTCCTTATAAGTTTCATGTCCTTTCTTTTGATTACTATGGATGAGATATATATCTTACATTTAACATTCAACTTCTTTACATTTTAGAACATGTAGTGTGTTTTTTGTGGATTTTACCAAATCAACTTTTAACATAATCTGAAAACACCAAATTGATATCTTGCCCTTTCAACTTGACAAAATATTTGCGTTTGACCAATAACTATAAGCAACTGAATGATAAATCCACATACCTGTATCTTTGTAAAATACCTGGAACATCAAAAAGATGGCTAAGTGGTTGTCAACCATGATTTTTATCTACTGAATATGGGAAAAAAAAGCACCAAAAAGAATCGAATAGAAAACATGATTGGTCATTTCAGAGAGCATTCATGATCAAATAAAATGCAATGCCTTCTCTCGCACTCGATTAGCTTTCACCCGCTCATTTTCTCCCACTCCTTTTCTCTACAATCGAAATAAAAATGATTTGGCCGTTTCAAAATAGTGAATCGATATCCTTGAGCACAAGCACCAATAACATCAACTATTTTGATCTGTGGGTACCCTAATGTTGGCAAGAGTTCTTTTATTAATAAGATTACTCTGCAAGCTTGAAGAAGCGGTATATTTTGGAAAATGAAGAGTGGAAAGATGATGATATTCTTGATATCATGGATGGACACAATGTTGCAGATAGAATGGGAAGACATCTTTCTAGCCTGGCCCTGGATCCTTCGATAATTGGGGTAGGATCCAGACCCAGGCTAAAAAGATGTCTTCCTTTCTGTTATGGAATATAGGCTCTGCTGCTACAACAATGACAGATTGCGATGTAGATATCACAATAGTTGAGAAACATAAATGTAGGCATCATGGTCACAATTTTTTGGAGACAACATAATTGAGTGCTATTCCCAGACGATGCAAAGCAACCACTACTTTGCATCGTTTGGTAAAACCACTCAATTATGTTGTGTCTCCAAAAAATTATGACCATGATGTCTACATTTATGTTTCTCAGTTGTTGTGTCCCAAGACCCCTTATGACCCTTTACGACCCTTTACGATCCCTAAGAATACATCTTAGAGGTCTTAAAATATCGTAAAGGGTCATAAGAGGCTCCTAGGAGGGGCCAAGTGAGCTTCCACCTTCATGTGGTTGGCCCTATTAAGTAGAGAATGTTAAAATATTATCGAAACAAAGAGAAGCTCAATAATTTAACGTCTCAGTCCATGGAGATGCTAAAAAAATGATGAGAATCAATGATGGATATTTTTTAGATTCTGAGAAGACGTATATGGAATGGAGGCCAAATTGAGTACCAGTGCAGAGATGATGATTCAGTAACCTACATCTATAAAACCTTCACAATTATCCCTTCTTTGGCCTCCACTCATTCCTCTTCTCAAAAATGGTTATCTAGAAACTTTGGATATTGTTTCTCATCCATGCACAAAATGTGCTAGTGATTGTATAAAATTACTTTAGGCCTCTAGTATTGATGAGATGTACAAGTGTAAAATGTTTTTGCGAGACTGGGATCAATTTGCATAGTGTACATAAATGCAAGGTGATGATTATTCTCAATGATTGACAGGTATAAGTCTTCCAGGCCTTACGCAATAGCTAGGACTAAAGATAACATAGCTCAAGAGACCAACATAGGTTGTCTCTTTCTTCGGTCTATATTATTGACAAAATGTTTTACCTTTCATTAGCTCATCAAATCTGGGGATTTGAAAGAATTTAATAGAATATTTTCATAACAACGTATATTATTTAAGTTGACATTGCACAAATTTATCTACTTCGTGCACTTGTAGACTATGAGGACGGTGATAAAGAAGCATCTCCTCCCATGGCCATGCTTCTTTATCGCCGTCCTCATAGTCTACAAGTGCGCGAAGTAGATAAATTCATGCAACGTCAACTTAAATAATATACGTTGTCATGAAAATATTCTATTAAATTCTTTCAAATCCCCAGATTTGATGAGCTAATGAAAGGTAAAACATTTTGTCAATAATATAGACCAAAGAAAGAGACAACCTATGATAGTATCTTGAGCTATGTTATCTTTAATGTGCATATTCGTCAATTTTTCAACACTTTATAATTCATTCCTATGGCAGTGCTATACATCCGACAACATTTCCCATCAGAATATAGGCCAACACGTCACCTATCCGATAGATAAAATTTCAAAGAAAAATAATTTACAACAATTATTGCAATAGTAATGCTATACGTCTGACAGGACAACCTGTCAGAGATATACTATCCTACTGTCACTCTTTCGATAGTTAAAATGTTACAGCTATGCAATTTTTGATAGACTCTTTTGATAGTAATGCTATGTCACCGATAGTTTTATCTGTCGAAAGTTGGTTGTAGATCTATTGCTATTCCAACAGTTCTAATGTCGGAAAGGATATCTTTTCGACAATTAGTTTCGATAGTGATTGTATATTTCCGATAGGTCTTTGTGTCAAAATTTTGATAGATGGACCGTAGGAAATGCCATAACAAATCTATTATCATGTGCAAGTTTCTGACATAATGGGGTGTTGTTAAATTGACAAATATCTCTTTCATGGCAATTTCCAAATACAAAACGGCAACAATGTGTCAAGATGCTGACAAATGAGTGTTGCAAATCTAACAAATGGCCGTCAAAATTTGACCTCAAATGTACTAGTGAATGATGTGTAGATTCTCCTTCTCTATTGCATCCCAGGAGTTAGGAATGTCGAAGCCCTCTGCTCTCCAATAATCCAGTGTCCATTTTGTCTCCATCTCCTCTTTTAGAAGCATTTTGAAGAGGAATTCCAAGTTCCTTGCCATAACTGGCCAATGCTCATCAAATTTTCCTTCATCCTTGAAGGTCATCATCGAAATCCTTTTAGAATTTGGAATAGCACCCAAATTTTCCTTCTCTATGCTCATATTTAATTCCAGGTAAGGAATAGAGAGTTGTTGGTCTATGCTATATACCATTAACTCTAGTCCTCCAAGCAGACTCTTATCAAAGAGAATCCTAGCTGCTTCAATGACTTCCTCCTGCCCTCGCCCAGCAAAAGTGGAAAGGGCTATGAAGCTTCTGATAATACTACCATTGGTATGAAAAGGTGAATTCATTATCAAATTTTTTAACGCCCAGTCCTTTTTCTAGCACCCTCCTAACTGATCCCAAGATCGGATTCAATAGCTAGTTCCATCTCTCAGGTTTAATAGCACCTCTAAATGCCATTGCTCTGTTATCAGGGAGGAGAAGGTAATAATCCTAGTTTCCATTCTCATACAGGCTTCTTTGAGACACTAACCTAACTTAATTAAGAAAAAGAATAAGTTAAGAGTCCTCCACAGTTCTTGTTTTATGGCTTAAACTCTCATCTTTTCATCATTAATTCTTCTTCTGTCACCTGTCCTTTTCACCATATCATGGCGTAAGTAGAGTAATACCCTCAAATCTAGTCATTATTGGAAAGGGCGGAGAGAAATCCTTCGTTATATTTGGGTGATTAAAAATCATCAGGATCTCAAGAAATCATAGTGAGGAGAGCTGAGTGATGTAAGAGGCTTATTGATGTAATTAAACAGTACACCCCACTAAATTCGTGAGAGGACTCCAGGCTATTGGCTTGTGGTAAGAGTATGATTATTAATCATGTTTAAACCTTCTCATGCATGGGAATTTGAAGGGATTTCTTTATGAATGATATGCTTCATAAGTCGATAGATGTTGTGGTTAGTTATTAAGCCTAATATTACTTATCTTCATGAGTTTAATATGATAAGTCTGATGAGAAGGGTCATAAATGGTTTGGACCTAGCTTATGATAAAAATTTTGATCTCTGCCCGTAGTCTAAACTAAGAAAGGGTGCTTGAGTGAACCCCATCTGCTCCTAAATTGGCTAGCTCATCTTCTCTTTTATTTCCTTCCCTATAAATGTGGTTGATAGAGATTTCTTTAAAGGAATCACAAAGGTTTAATGCTTGAGAAAGGAGTGAATTAAATCTCCAATTAGGAATTGATCTTGTCCTGCGTGTGTTAAATATGATTGTCGAATCTCCTTCTATTTCAAGGTGGTGTAATCCCATAGAGGCACTTAAGCATAGTCCTCTAACTAGAGCAGAGAGTTGTGCCCAATTATTGGTTACAATCCCTATAGGGGCAGCCACAGAGGCAATTTCCTCTCCATTTTGGTTATGAATACAGCACCCAATTCCTGCAATCCCTAGGTTCCCTCTAGAGGCACCATCAAAGTTAGGTTTGAACCATCCTTCCTTTGGAGGGCTCCATTTACAGTCAGTTCTCTTGGATGCCTTGTTCTGATCTCCTGAGCCAATAAAAGGGGGAAGGGCTAGACCTATCCATTTCCCTCACATCTTACCACCCCATTGACTCATATAAAGATCCATTTTTTGGATTTTAGAGATTCAACAATTCATATTCTCTTTTATGACCACCTCAATTTTGTTACATAGTTGTCTCCAATCTAGTTTCTCCTCTTTAAAGATTCTTCTATTCCATTCTTTCCATGTTTCCAAGACCAAAATTAAGGGGGAAGATGTCCATAGGTTGGCATAAATACCATCTTTTTTGATGATTGGCCAAGCTTGTAACATCTCCAAGAGAGAATGAGGGAAAGCTGATGCCCATCCCAAATTCCCTACAAGCCACTTCCAGCATTGATTTGAAAAAGGATAGTTTTGGAATAAATGGTCAGTATCTTCTTCACATCCTCCACATAGGACGCATTTACTAGGACCTAAGAAGCCTATCTTCTTAAATCTATCCACGCTCAAGAGTCTATAATTAAGGGCTAACCAAGTGCAGATTCCTGCCTTAGGGAGAAAAATTTTATTTCGACAGAGGTTAATAGGTTATAGCAGTTTTAGGTCTTTTGTAATTTTGGGAGATGAGATTGTACCCATCTTTTGTGTTATATTCCCCTATTTTAGAGCCATCCCATACTAATGTATCTTTAGAGGTTTTTAATGAGATCTTTCTATTACTAAGAATTCTTGCAATCATGTCTTCTTCTTGAAATGATATCACTAGTCCTTTCAAAGATTTCCATACCCATTCTACTCCATTAAAGATAATATAGTCCTTGATTAGAGTACCAATCTTTCCTTTTAGGAAACCAATGAGGGAGGAGTTATTTAAAAAGTTGGATATTGCTTCATAACCCCCGCCCCCCGTGAATCATCCCAGAAGAGGACTTCCTCACCAGAGCCAAGATTCCAGGTCAATTTCTCCTTTATATTGTGTCTACATTCCATCATAAAATTCCATATTCTTAATCCTTTGGGTGGGTTAGTTTCTCTGAAGATGTTGATGGGATCCTTGTCTTCTAGATATTTATGAATGAGTAGTTTGGCCCATTTAGCCTCCAGGTTTCTATATAGTCTCCATATCAGTTTAGCCCCAAGGGCCTTACCTTGATCTCTTAGATTTTTCAGACCTATTCCCCCCTCATCTTTAGGTTTGTAAATGTTTTCCCATGAAATTAAGGGGATTCTCTTATTCTCATTACTCCCTTGCCAAAAAAAAGTTCTTAAATGCTTGGTTATTTCCGCTCTTTTGTTGGAGGGTAGATTAATACATGATAATTGATATGTTGGCATAGATGCCAAGACTGATCTTACCATATTTTCTCTTCATGTAGAGGAGAGCCATCTTCCTTTCCACAATTTCATCTTATCCTTAATTTTACCTATAATGGGGTCCTAGATGTCTGTGACTCTTTGGTCTTTAACTAGGGGAAGACCTAGGTATCTGCAAGGAAGCTTGCCTTGCTTAAAATTTAGAATCTGACATATGTCTTTCTCAACCTCTTTGTCAGTATTAAAGAAAAAGATTTCTGACTTGTCCGGGTTTATTTCTTGTCCTGAAGCCTTTGTATATATTTCTAGAATTTTTTTAAAGGAACGTGCCTCCTCTCTTTTGTCAGCCCCATATAACAAAGTATCATCTACAAAATGTTGATGTGTGGTAGGATCTAGTTGGCTAGTAATGGTTACTCCTTCAATAGTGCCCTTCTCCTACTCTTTTGAGAATGCCCTTCCTAGCGCCTCTGCCATAATAATGAATAAAAAGGGAGATATAGGATCACCTTGTCTTAACCCTCTAGAGATGCTAAAAAATCCTTCTGGGGTTCCATTCACTAGCACCGAGATCATAGGGGTGGAAATGCATTCAAAGATTAGATTAGTCTAGCTCCTGGAGAAACTGAATGCTTCTAAGCACTTACATAGGAATCTCCAATCTACTTTATCATATGCCTTCTTAATGTCAAGCTTGATGAGCATACTCAGATTCTTGTTTTTTGGACCGAGTGTATAGCTTCTTGAGAAATAATGACACCATCAAGGATAGATCTGCCTGGAACAAATCATGTTTGCTCCTCACTTATGACTAAAGGAAGGAGTTTTTGTAATCTATGAGAGAGGATTTTGGTGAGAATTTTATATAATGTGTTGCATAATGCAATTGGTCTAAAACCATTGAGGTTTGAGGGCTTCTCTTTTTTGGGGATAAGGGCAATTAATGTGTTGTTAACTTCTTTAAGAATTTTCCCTGAGTTCCTAACACCTTCTAGTGCTTCTATTACTTCCTTACCTACAAAGTGCTAGCATTTCTAGAAGAAAATAGCCGAGAAGTCATCTGGCCCTGGTGATTTATCCAGATTCATTTGCATTAGAGTGTTTTTAACTTCTTCTATTGTGAATTGATTTGTTAATGCTCTATTGTTTTGTTTGTTAATAACTTTAGGTATATTTTTAAGAAGTTCTGTTTGACTGTCTAAATTAGAACACTCCAAATTGTTCAGAATGTTACTGAAAAAATTCATTGTTTTGGTTGCAATTTCTTTTGGGTCGCTTATAGTGTCGCCTACATCATTTGTAATACTTGATATCTTATTTGTGCTTCTTCTCTATTTCATGTTGTTGTGGAATAATTTAGTGTTTTTGTCTCCCACTTCTAGCCAGGTTTCTCTTGACTTTTGTTTCCAAAATAATTCTCCTCTTGCCAAAATCTCTTCATATTCTTTGAGAAGATTTTTTTCCTTATAGAAGAGATGATCATTCATTCTTGTTTGAATGACTTGAGAATTGACCTCTTGCATATCTCTTTCTAGTTCTAGTTTTTTCTCAAAGATGTTTCCAAACTTGGTTGAGTTCGACCCCAACAATTTCCTTTTAATCCACTTAAGTTTGTTGACTACTATGAACATCTTGGATCCTGATATGTTAGGTTCAGACCACCACGCCTCAATGAGATTCGAGATATCTGGATCCCTTAGCCAGGCTTGTTCAAATTTGAAGGTGCATTTTTTTGGTTTCATTTGTGTTAAAATGTTGAGAAGTATTGGGTAATGATCTAACCCTGATACTGATAATATCTTAGCCTCAAGAGAAAAATCACACTTTTCCAGGCTTCCTTTAAGGAAGAATCTATCTAGCTTTTCTGAGATGTTGCAAAAACCTTGTCTCATGTTGTTCCAAGAGAAGGAATTTTCCTCTGTCGGGATTTCAAGAAGGGAGTTTCTTTCCTTCCAAAGGTTAAAGTCTCTGGCAGCTAGTGGAAGAGTTTTCGAGCCCCCTATTTTTTTGGAGAGATTTGTGATAACATTAAAGTCTCCTCCTAAGAAACATAGTGTGTCATCCCTTTGACTAAGAAAGGATTCTATTTCCTGCCAGACTAAAAGTTTCTCCCTGTTCTGAATAGGGTCATATACATTTATTATATTAAAGGTTAGATTATTCCTAAAGTCCTTAACTAGTCCACTCATCCAATATTGTTTTCTTTCTTTGATGTCAATTGAAATGAACCTCAGGTTCCATATGATGGCTAAGCCTCCCGAGGCTCCTAAAGCTAGTGATGCTTCAATTATTCTAAGTCCTACCTTTTATAAAAAAAATTCCATTTCTATGTTATCTAGCTTAGTTTCCTATTAGCATTATATCTGGGTTATGGATTTTAATGCAGCATTTGATTATTCATTGCTTGTTAGGGGCATTCATACCCCTAACATTCCAAGAAAGGATGTTCATGACTCCTTGGGAAGGCTCTTCCCCTTCCCAGCATTCAGTACTGATGTTATTTTAATCTGGCCTCTAGCTTCCCCTGCTAATACTCTCAATTCTGCATTTAGCTTCCTCCCTCTTTTCTTTGTTGTTTTTGCGTAAACTGGAGAGTTCCTGCCATCTTTTAGGAAAGAAATGCCCAAAGTTTCCTGGTCTTGGATTTCCTTATTGTTAAGATTAATTATCAATTCTTCTACTAAACCTCCATAAGTATCAATATTTGCATAAATTCCCTTGATAAGTAATTCTCTCTAAAGTTCCAGTTCTTCTTTATCGCAGATTTCATCCAAGAATAGATCCATAAGTTCTTCAGTCAAAGTATCTCCAATAAAATTTTCTATTGTGTTGACTTCCTCTTGGATTTTTTCATTGTCAGATAGTGTTATTTCTTTAGGGGAAGGTTCCTTCACAGAGATCTGGGCCTTATAGCCCGTAATTGAATCTCCCAAAGGACCCTTATCCACTTTCTTGGATTAAATATCCATATCCTTCCCTTCTGTAGTTGGAATGTCTCCACTTTCTCTAATATCCAATTTATGATTTTGCAGGTTTGATTGGATTAAAATATCAAGCGCTAAGGGAATGACTTCCTCCCAGCTAACTATGGCTTTGTTTGTTTCTCTTGGAGAGCTCAATATTGGTGGAACATCAACTATCATAATCATGTCATGCTTCACTGGGGATGCCCTTTTGGGAGTCAAACTATGTCCTCTTGTTTGGTCTGAGGGGATCTTTGGAAGAATTGGATTATTATTCTTTTCTAATGGAACTGAAGGAAATCCACCTAAGAGTTTAATCGAAAAGCCCCCACCTTCCTCATTAATATGTATGTCTATAGCTTCAGGAGGGGCAATTCCTGACGTAGTGGAGAAATCTTTTCTCATTTCCTCCTTGAAGTCAATAATTATATCCTTCATCAAAATTGGGTGGAGATGATACCTATTTGAAGGGCTCTGAATCAGGATAGGGGGGCAGGATTTACTTGAGATGTCCATTTCAACTATGATTAGCTACTCTGATTGAGGGTATTTTGTTCTCACCACTATGACAAATTTCCCTAATTTATTGCCAATGTTATTAAGGATCATTTTATTAAAACATTCTATGGGTAAATTGGTTAATTTAATCACTCTGGAGACTGTGATGTTCTTTAAATTATCAGGGTTAAAGGAAGGTTTCCACTCCAAAATTGTAAAGTCATACCCCATAAATTTAGGGCACCTATTGTCTAAGAACTTATCCTTAGTCTCTATATTAAAACAATAGATAAACAAAAATTCATCTGGAAGAAGTGAAATACTTACCTGGTTGCCGAGATTCTCTAAGAGCTAATTTGCTATCTTGGTTGTCGGTATTCCATATCTGTTCCATCTCAATAAAATACCTCTACTATGTATAATCTCTAAAGATTTCTCAATGGAATCATCCTCAATGCTGATTTTCAGTGGTGAAAGCAAGGATTTCCTGCGATGTGGGGGCGAATAAGGAAGGGTTAAGGGTTTTGGGATTCCTGTTGATCCAGATTCATTTTGCAGGGTATGTTCCTTTTATGCGGGAAAGTGTAAGATTTAGTGGGTGCCTGAGGGTTTTCATGGCCTGGAATTTTGTGATGTTTAATAGAGGCTCACAGATGGGATGAGGGTTCCTTCTGGTTTCTAAGAGACTCAAAGCTATTGTTGAGATGCAGGGGTTTGACTACAAACCTAGGGATAGAGCGTCATTTTCTATGTTTAGAATGGTCAACTCTGATCCAACCATCTTCACAAATTTTATCCTCCGAAGGCAAACAGGGGCGTGGTTGTTCTCCTGACAATCTGCCTCTACCCACAACAGAGTAGGTGTCTTTGGCTTTACCTATTATAGATTGCGGAGTCCTTCACTCCCCTGCTGCCTGTGAATGATTTTTCCTTTCCTTGCCATAATAAACATGAGGGAAGGGTATCAACGATGCCTGCGTGTATTTGGTTTTTGTGAATACCGATAACTGATGTTCCAAAGATTAGACACTGCATGTGGGTATTTTTCTGCGAAAATGTAGGAGCAGAGCCATTTGAGTCAATTACTAATTTTTACCCACAGAGAACTAGAATTTTATGTTTAACTTTTAATTGTAAGAATTTTAATTAAAATTTTTATTCATCTGAAAGATATGGTTCAGGAAGATAAAAAATCCATCAATGATTATGTTTTTCTATTATAAAAGGCCACTAGGAAACTAGAATAACTATTAATAAAGAAATAATGTATTAAATGGTTTAAATTTAGGTTACACCTAAAAATTAAAAATTCATTATATGGTAGATTTTTTGGGACATATTTTGAAGCAATAACATTAGTGAAAGGAAGTTAGGTGAACACAAACATCTTCCAACACCAATTGGTGGTTGCAGAGGGGTGTTATTTGCAAAGAAATCAAACTATTATGTAATTACATTAAAATAGATATTTTAAAATAACTCACATGCAAGTAATAATACCACAACACAAGACATACATGGGGAAAACCTAAATTCAATAGAAAAACCCACTCTTGAAAGCTTGTTCAATGGATTATAAATAAACAATGTATTACAATCACTCACAAAGCAAGTCTTCCCTAAGGAGTTTATAATATTGATTTATACATCTATTCCAGTAGTATACTAGTGCCTATAAAATTCATCATAAAAACTACACTCCAAGGCATCCCATAGATAGAGAATACAAGTACAAAGGTAACTTTTAGAGGAAGCTACAAGAGATGGGCATCCAAATCCACTTGGCACACGTTTCCACCATCTTCAAAAAGGCAAAGAACACTTGCACATGATTATTTGACTCCCCATTCAAACCTCAAAACTTACACACATTATTTTTTTACCACAATAAGTATATCATGTGGTCTTTCACACCTTGCAAGTACCATAGTGTACTTCATTATTGACAACACTTACAAGTATAAGAGAATCCATCATAATTGACTATTAATAACTAATTCTCTTACAACCACCAATCATAACCCAACTTGAGCACCCACATTCCCCATGTAAAGAGTTTGTCTAACATGTATCTAACTTGTTAAAGAATTTGGTTTTTACCTATCATAAGTTCTAGAATTGGATTCTATCATACAATAATTACAAGAAGGTGACATGTGGAAAAGAAACCTACTACAAAGTGGGATACCTACATTCTTATGTAGGGACACAAACATCCTTGTCACCTCCCATGCCACCTTTCCATTTCATACTAGATGATGAAATAAGACAAGAAAAAATATTATGTAGGCATAAAAAATAGAATGTCAATAATAACATTTTAAGAAAGAGTTGATGTTAGAATAATTGATATATAACTCAATTCGTAGAATATAATAAATTAAGTGGAATATTTAATTGAGTTTTGATTGTAGAATATAATCTAGATTTCATAATTAGTTTCATAGTATTTAAAAAAATAGAGTTTCAGTCAAAAAGATACTATAATTAAAAAATGGCACTCCCCATTTTCACTATAGGGCTTATGAGCCTAGTACTTCCTCTTTGTCTCACAAATTGTCTAGTTCTTGCATACATTTGACCTCTAGCAATGACGACCATGTTCCTAGAAATGACTTTTGGTGCTTTAGATCAAGTGTTCAAAGCTCCTCTAAGAGTTGTGCTCGCCACAACACTCTCTTGGTGGGGGTGATTCCTTTTGCATCAACTCCATTGCAAAGGTAGGAATCATTAGCTCTAGGTCAAGAGATGGAAAAGCTATGATTTCCTCTCTTCCATGATAAAACTTTACAAAAGGATTTGTTTGGTCAATGGTATTTATGAGTTATGACATGGGTATATGCACGAAGGTGGGGGACCAAAAAGGTGCCAAATTTTGTTTTGGTCCCCAAAAAGCAATAGGGTGCATGCCCTATGTCTTGGATTGCCTGAGCCTAAGGCTTGGGCAATCCAAGCCATAGGGTGTGTGCCCTATGTGAAACTAAAAATATGCAAAAAAAAAACCTTCTAAATAGGGCACACACCCTAAGCCATAGGGTGTGCGCCAAATATGGACACAAAAATCCAACAAACCCTGACAGACCAATGTCAGCACCACCATACATAAAATGTAATGTATACTTTTCCTTTCTTATACTTAAGTTACATTTTATGTATATACTTTTAGGATGTTTGAGAGTGGTTTCAACTTCATAAGATTTAAATAAAGATTCTAGATTTTGAGAGTTTTTAGGAAATTTCAGACTTAGCCAAATTTTAGGAATCAACACATTGTCTTTAACTTGATTCCCAATAGACTATTGATTGTGATCCTTAAGCCCTTGACTTGGGCATGATCATTTGAATATCGTTTCTCATTGTATTATTTATGTTATAATTACTTTGGTAATTAACACGTATGTTTAATCATGTTGAAAGAGAGAGAGTAAATTTTAAAAAAATAGATTTTATAAATATGAAAAAAAAATTGAACTATATAGTATACTTGGAGTTGAAAAATACTAATATTCTATTAATCAAAACAAATAGCGTTATTGCACCCAATAGATACAATAATATATCTACCTACATAAATTAAAAATATTACATAAACATAAATTAATAATATTTATACTCTCGTTATATTCTTCAACTAGATGAATATCTTCTTAAAAAGTGAGCCCAACAATCCACCATCACCGTCGGCCTCTCCCGGGAAAGTGCTTCCTGGGCTGCCTATTTAAACCCAGAAACTGCTCTTGCTCAGCACAGAGGAGAAAATGGCCTTCAATACAAGCTACCCAGCTGAACAGCGCTTTCTGGTGAATCCCAAGGATTTGAGGTTCACCCAGCCTGACATCAAGTCTACTTTCACTGATCCCACATACCCTACTGTTAGACAAACGGCTTCTTCGTTACGGTGTGGCCAGTTTAGTCTTCACGACTTTGGTGATCTGCATGTCTCCATTGACGAACAGAGCAATATGTGGTGTGACAATAACAGACGCCTCTTTGCCTTCAGAACGGCCGGTGTTGATTCCGTACCTGTCGTTTTTTATGGCACTCGACGCCCCATAAATTCATTGAAAGGTAAGTTGAGTGATCCAGACTTCATGCCCACGATCAGAGGCGAAGGGCTTCAAATCCCACCGCCGCCCACTTCTGGGTGGAATGCTTATCAAATGCAAAAGGAGCCGGAGCATTCTCTTTCGGGCTCCGCGTCTTCTGGGTATTGGAACAGGCAGCCGTATAGCGGCCATCATGACGAAGATGAAGATGAGCTTGGGGCTATGTTCAGCCAGCTTGCTATTAAGTCTACTTCCACCGTTCCCACATACCCCACTCACAGAGAATCGGCATCTTCAAAACAATGGGGAGAAGTGAATCTTGATGTGTTCAACCAGCCTCATATTATTTCTAATTTTGATCCTAATGAGTTCGGGAACCCTAACTGCCGTTTGTATGCGCACAAAGAGGTGGAAGATGATTCTGTACCCATCAGCTGTAATGGCAATTGGCACGGCAAGAATGCTGTTGAAAGTAAGCCAAATTATCCGGCCTCCATGCCCAGGATCAGCGGCGGAGCATCGGGGGTTCGAGTCCCACTGCCGCCCACTTCTGGGCGGAATGGGTATCAAATGGAAATGAGGTCTTCTGTTCTGGGCTCTGGTTCTGCTGATTATTCGAAGAGGCAGCTGAATAACAGCCATGAAGACAATGAGGTCCATTACAAGTACCAGTGCCCAGTCCCCTACGGAGAGGAAGGCCAAGTAGGGCACGAGTACCAGGTCTTGTGTGAAGCCAAAGATGATGAAAAGTATGGGTGTGGGTACCCATTTCCGTATGAAGATGAAGGTAAATATGAATACCCAGTTCCTTGTGAAGCCAATGGGTACCCATTTCCGTATGAAGATGAAGGCAAATATGAGTACCCAGTCCCTTGTGAAGCCAATGGGTACCCATTTCAACACCAAGAGGAACGCGAAGTTGACTACCATTACATTCCCACAGTTTTCTGTGAAGATGACTTTAAGTACTCGGTGCCCAATGAAGTTGAAGACTGCGCGGCGTACATTCACACAGTCTTCTCTGAAGATGATTTTAAGTACCGTCATTCCCCTTACCATTATGATTAAGGTTAGCGTTTAGGGTTTGATTTCTCCATGTTTTTTGTCCATTTCAAAGTGTTGGTAGTGTTAAGACTACTGTAGTAGCTTTGTAGTGTGTTGTTGAGGTCGAATTCAGAATTCAGTGTCAATCTGAATAGACTGTGTGGGTTTTATTGTCAGGATGATCCATTTTGTTAAAACTGTGTATGCAAAAAGGTGAATTGTTGCTATTCTTCTGGAATAGCTTACTCGCAGTTGTTTATATTTTACTATGCTGGTAATGGAATTTAGCGTTGTCTCTACAGAAGAGAATTTCATGGGATTAAAATGATCAGTATTCAATGCTTCATTCTTGATTTACAATTCTCGATTTCATTTTCATTTTCTTATTCAAGAGTTCGGAATATGTATGAACTGAAATAGTTCTTTAATGCTGCTTTAGCAATCAGATCCCTTCGAATGAATTCTATCGTGTGGAAAACAAACAGAAATTTTCATTTGGTTTCCCTCTCGTGGTAAAATTTTAATACTCCTGTGGCAATGGAAACCAGATACCACTACTCTTTTTACTCCTTTTATCTTGGCAGTGATAATTGTGCATTGAAATTTAACAGTACAGGAATTTTTTTGCATTGTTTGGAAGCCTTGAACAATTATTTGTTTTTTCACTCCTGTGTTTCTAGAAGTGCCGCAGTAAGGATCCTTCTACTTAACAGGTGAAATGCTGCTTTTGTTTTTTAACATATGCCTTAATGTTTCTTCATAGGAACAGTTGTTATTTTGAGTTCATTTATTATGTTTTACACAACATTAAACTGATAACGCCAATACAATCCAATCTGTTGTACAAAACAAGCGATTTGTTGAGCCATAAATTGATGCATGCATGGCTGGTAAGATAATCATGTTAATAACCCACGCCCCCACAAAATTTGAGGCTATGCAGGCATATAAATAGATAACTTACCAAGGGGACACTTTTTCAGAAAAAAAATTAAGTATACTTTTTTCTTCTTGGTAAGTTGTCAATTTAAGGGACTTTCTGTTTTAGCTGCGGCTTCGAAGGCCACACTGCCACCTGTTCGCCAGCTATAGGAAAAACGAAAATTAAAATGGAAAAACAGGGTTATACCTTGGTTCCCCACCTATGTAGCACCCAAAGTGACTCATTAGTGTAATTATTAACTACAATAAAGTGGAGAGGGACTAATAGTAAAGTGGACACTTAACTATCTAGAATTAAGGTTTGAAGGTGTGACTCATCGCATAATTTATTAAAATAACATTTAAAAATATCATTTGTTATTACTAGGATATTGTATTTCTATATAGAATATAACATATATGCAACTTAAATGAACCAAATACTTATTAGTAATCATAAATATTTGTTATATCTAACTTTTATATGCAACACAAAAGGACCAATACTTCAACACAAAAAAAAAATTATTGTTATAAAAATAACATATAAATACAACTTATATCGAACACAAAGCTACCAAACACAAACTTTTTGAAATCTCACACATTTCATGGGAAAATAAAAGACATTTATTGTGTTCACCTTTTATATTTGTTGATAAAACAAATTGTTAATATGAAATACTCTAATGCATATACATTGCTACCCCAATAGTTGTACACAAATATAATAGATAGCTATGATATTTTATTTGAGACAAAAAGTTATTTATCTCACTTGTTAATGACTTCATTTATGTGGGTGATCAACTATTGACCCCCACATGACTATTGGACCCTCTCCCCTAGCACTTGCATATATAAGAGGTTCAAGAGATAAGCAATAGAAAATCAAAGATAAAATTTAATTGAAAATCTAATATAGAAATATAGTTAAGTACACAGTTTTTATTATCGATTAAAAAAAGTTTTAATTGTTTGTGATTGATGCAAATGTCCCAATTATTTTAAGTATTTTACCCCAAATCTCATTGATGGATTGACCAATATATATTAGGAGCTATCTTTTCTGGTTGCGGTTGTTGGATGTTAAGATTTGTTTCATAGTTGGAAGAGCATAGTTTTTTAAGACACTTTATACAATTGAAACATAAACATCGTAATCATGATTTTTAAAATCAAAATTCAATAGAAATACTTGGGAGGCAAAATTCAATGTATTACTTCAAAATATTTTAGAGGGTCTAAACATACCTCCAGATATTGTTGTGACACTTCTTAAATTGAAAATTTAATATAGAAATAAAGTTAAATACACAATTTT
The DNA here is from genome assembly GCA_027943335.1 of Chamaecyparis obtusa. Lineage (NCBI taxonomy): Eukaryota > Viridiplantae > Streptophyta > Pinopsida > Cupressales > Cupressaceae > Chamaecyparis > Chamaecyparis obtusa. The sequence goes on along the minus strand of BSBK01008015.1, from coordinate 749,384 downwards.
TATTATCTATTAAAAATAGTTTTAATTGTTTGTGATTGATGCAAATATCTCAATTCTCTTAGGTATTCTACCCCAAATCTCATTGATGGATTGACCAATATATATTAGGAGTATCTTTTATAGTTGGAGACATGGTAGATTTTGAAAAGTTGTTGGATGTTAAGATTTGTTGCATTAGTGTGATAGTTGGATGAGCATAGTTTTTGAAAATGCTTTATACAATTGAAACATAGACATCATAATCATGACTTTAAAAATCAAAATTCAATAGAAATACTTGAGAGGCAAAATTCAATGTATTACTTCAAAAGCTTTTAGAGGGTCTAAACATACGTCCAAATATTGTTGTGACACTTCTTCCATATATATGACAAAATTATATTACAATAAGCTTATTTACTATGATAGAAATAGCATTGCAAGTAACTAGGAAAAAAAACCTTAGTCCACAATAGTACCTACAACTAAAGGCATTTACAACCAAAAAGTTAATTGTGAATTATACAAATAAAAAAAGGGTAATTGTGGTTTATTACAATAGTACCTACAATCTAGTAAACAAATTTTATAATTGTGGTGTGTTCCCAATAATGTTAATTATGAATTAAAATTGTTTTTTATTATATTAATATTTACTATTTTTTATAATTATATCTATATAATAGAAAATTTATAAGACCATAAAACCTTTTTGAAAAAGATGTAGTTGTCATTTTATAATTTAATTAAACTATCTTTTATAGATATTTAATTATTAAAAACTGAGTCTTTTTTGGCACTAGAAATTCTTAATTTGAAGTTTTATGTTTTTTATTATAAAAGAAATACAATCCTTTAAACAATTTGAATTATGATGCAAATTGGAAGACAAATGAATCACCCTAGAAATAACAATCTAGAAATCATTTATCATAATTATTGTCTGACTACTAAGCTCTTTACTTTTTTGTTGTTTCAAATGTACAATAGAATTTTTGAGAAAGAAACAACACTAGTAGAGGTCAAATCAAGCATTCCTGCAAGATAAAAGCATCAAATGATGAACATTTGAGAGATAAACTCCATCATGTTTACATTATGCTTTCATTTTCTTATTTGCAAAATGGAGTCGTGAGTGATTTCCATGTAACCTAACAACAAATTTTTGACAAACATTCATTACAAAGTTAGTAAATGCAATGGAATTTAACATAAAAAAATTTGCAGATTTCATATTAAATGAAACATGGCAATTATCTAGATTTAATTAGAATTGAGTGTGGAACCATGAGAAAATATTTCACATAAGTAATCATGTTTCTACATGGTGAGTTTCATAGTATAACTAGTAATAAAAGTGACAACAAGTCCATTGAATGGATCAATCTACCTTGGAAAGAAATTCATAAAGCACACTTGATGCTTAATAAGAAATATCTGTTAAAGTTCAATAAGCAAGCCAACTATGCAAATATTTCTCCTCATTAAACCATTTGTAAATCCCTTAATATATGAAATATGATATTAGTTTGTCTAGTTAAAATTAAATGTGGGTCAAAGAGAAATAATTTAATTACAAATCATAGTCTTTCTAAGTTTATCATTGTATAAAAAAAAGCACACTTGATGCTTAATAAGCAATATCTGTTAAAGTTCAATAAGCAAGCCAACTATGCAAATATTTCTCCTCATTAAACCATTTGTAAATCCCACAATATATGAAATATGATATTAGTTTGTCTAGTTAAAATTAAATGTGGGTCAGAGAGAAATAATTTAATTGAAAATCATAGTCTTTCTAAATTTATCATTGTATAAAAAATGTATAATTACACATTAGCACTAACAATAATAGTCATAATAACTGCATTGAATAGATGTTTTTTACTTTGAGAAGAAATTCATTAAGAATGCTTCATGTTAACTAAGTAGTCTCTAGTCAAGGTCAATAGGCAAGCCACCTATGTAGCATTTTTTTGCTTTGTCATTCTCCATTCATGGATATTTTCTTACACCTTTTCATGTACACTCTTCCTGAACCATGATAAGGTTCGTAATTATAGAATTTTTTATGAGCCCGAAACCAAAGAATAGGTGTGCCACTTGAGCCAAAAAGACTTCTACAATCCCTTCAAATATTTTCTTGAGACACTCTAAATAAAATACTCATGAAAAAAAATTGAAATTATTTCTAGTAGAACAAAAAAATAGAACCATAAATAAAGCTTGCACAAGATTATTTAAAAGTGTATGTTCTTTCTTCTTTAAAAAAAAATAAGAAAGCTTATAATTTATACTTGCAACCACCATTATTAAAATAATAAATTTTTATTACAGTAGCTCAAAAACTACATGTCCTATAAAATGACCTATCCAATAGACCAATAGAGAAACAAGTCACTTGGCAAAGATTAGCATACACATGACTTACAGGGTCCTAAATAGAATTTTTGTATAAACTCAAAGTCTCAAATAAAAAGCATTGAAAACTATTTTATCAAGTCATTCATCAAGAATGCCTATGAATAAGTCATGGTCAAGAGAAAATATATAGCAACTAACCTACTTATTAAATTCAAATCATCTCTAGTTCGAAAATGCTTAACCACAGTCTCCTCCGGAGGCAACACATTGTGCACTTTTTTCCTCCATCCATCACATGTAGAGGATCTTACACAATTTCCCACATCAATACTACTCAAGAATGTTTCAGATTCTTCCAAATCTGTTGTCAATTCATTATCATCATATTTCCCCAAAAACATGCCATAAATAAGCTCAATTCTAGGCACAATCCAATACATATGAACAAGTTCCTCTACCTCTAAACCAATCTAAGTCTCTAACTACCTGCCAGTCTATATCTGGTTTTAAAATGGCAATATTTACTATGGAATTGGAATAAGTAGAATAAAATATACCACACCTAGCGATAGAGTGGGGAAGCATTCCAACACTCTTGAACATGATAAACTCCCATCAAATTGTCAAAGAAAGTGTCATGCTTGTGTTAAAATTTTGAAGTTTTGGCCCTTCTCAAAGAAGAGGTGCATTTTGGTAGTAAGGGGTTATTTTCTTCATATTTTTTCTACCAAGAATGACCAACTTTTTTGCAACTATGCATTTAATAAACTCTCATCTTCGTTGGGGTTTTGACCTTCCATAGTTTACCTTAAACCAAAGTATGGAGTCTAGGTGTTACAAAAGTTCTTAGGGAATTATGTATAGAAACATTTGTCCCTATTATCTACCATTACCATATCGTAAATAGAAATGTTTATCCCTAATGTCCACAATCACTTTCATTAATATAAGGAATATTTATCTCTAATTTCTACCATCATTTTTATTGCTAAGCAAATATGCTTATTTAAAGTGAATTAAATTAATTCTTGCTTTGGAAACCTACCACAACTTTTATCTTATGGTCTTGAGTGATCTATTCATTAAAATAATTCATTGGGATTTATTTCTTCATTAAAATGATTTATCTACCTTTTTCTGATTGGCCCCTCATGTTTTGCCAAGAATTTTGGAATTTTTATTAAAAATTGGGAAAAATTATGACATTTGATATTAGTCTTCACCCAAACCATCCAATGCTATATATTTACACTTTCCTAATGTTTCGACACTACATACCATTTGCCTATGTTTTAAGACAACTACTTGGATGTGGCATTCTCTGGAATAGTTTGTGTGCCTTATCTGCACTTCCACATTTTTTTGGCATGCCTATGAACAAATGGCAAGACAATATTTTTAGAGAAATATATGTATGTGTGTTTCAAAGCATTGATTCCACTTGATACGATATTGTTTATTCCCCTGCAGTCTTCGTTGTTTATGTAATGAGCTCTATATCTAGAGTCTATAAATATGGAATCACCTATTGGACCAAAGATGATCCATCTCAAACTTGGCGAACTAATATTGTATATGCTATGATGTCTGTCCCTCCTTATGGTAAAAAAAGAGTCGTTCTTATTGTCTATCATTGTTTTATTCTGGCCGCAATCTTATGGCTTGACAAAGTACCGGTTTGCCCATCATGTTTTGTCTGCACTATTATTTGTGGTGGCGTTGAGAAAGCTTTGGTTGTGGTTGGGGATTTTTTTTCCCTTCTTGATGGTACTTATGAGGGATTTGGGGCTTCATCTTCTTTTGGAAATGATCATTTGTCATTGTTTTGCCCTTGTTTTGGGGGGAGGGGTGTTTATCCCCCTTTGCCCTTTTGGCTCATCATTGGCCTTTGTGAAGGTCATTTTAGCTGGTGATTAAATCATAATTCAATTCCTTTGGATCAATTTAATGAAAAATTATAGAAAAAAATTTGTGCAAAATTTTTAATGCCTATCTGACTATGGCAGTTCTTGATATTCTACTCCAAATTCAAGCTATCTTTGGAATGGTGACCACAGTTGGAAAGGGAGGCCCTGGTTTCTTCTAAAAGGTATTAACAATGATAGTCAAGGACGGGTCAGGCTTCTTTATCCTTTCTCTACGACTAAATGGTTGTTGCTCCCAATTTTTAAATACCATTATCCAGATTGAATTGTAACCTCATTGTGTCCTTGGGAAGTAGTGTAAAGAATTGCAAACTCCAAAGATTGAGTACTATGGAAGAGTGGGTTACACTCCAACAATGCCTTACATTCTTGCAAATTTGTAAATGCCTCACTTACTATAGTGTCAGTCATATTTACTTTTGAATCTACCGTAGGATTTAGCTTTGATACGATTTCATAAGTATTTATAGTTGTACAGAAGATATCATATTAAAAAGGAATTATGTAGAGATTTTATGTAAACTACCACAAGGAAACTACCATCTAGTTTCACCTGAACATCTTGAGATACCATTTTCGAGTGTGAGATAGATGAGAATATTCGGGGAGGGTCATACGCAAGCTTCCCCACAAGGGAAGCCTATCATCTTAATTAATTAAAAATTTTATATTCATTGTATTTTAATTTTTAATTAATTAATAATTACATTAAATGGGTCATTTTGGGTGTTGCATAGAACATTGTCGTTTCCACCGGCCACCACTATGTGCATTACAAATGCAATGAACTTTCAAGAGTCCTTTTAAAAAAGCATTTTAAAATATTTGTAGTTTTTAAATTTACAGGTTTACTTTATTGAAAATAAATAATTTTTCAAAAAAAAAAATTGTATAGTAAATTCTGAAAACTTCTTTGATTGATTGAAATTTTAATTAATTTGTGAATAGTATATTTTTTAATGGAAATGTCTATTTATCAAAAATAAATAAAATACTAACAGATTACTTATTAAAATGTAGATTATATTCTACAATCAAAATTTAAATTATATATTGTATTTATTTTTATTTTTTATTTTTTTTGCTCGGTAATAATTGTTTATTTTATTGATAATCAAAAGAGGCACATAATCATTTAATCATAAGAAGTATAGATCACTCCTAACCATCACCATAAAAAAGGAATTATTTCTACACCCGTCACCATAACTACCTGCACCATCATTATGTAGTGTACATTATAATAGTTCATTGTTAAACGTGATTTAAGTATTTTAAAATTGTACACCAATGCTATAATTTAGCCCATCTCCTCACTTTTCCCCAAAAAAGAAAACTACATAATTTTGTAATCTTTTTCAATACTTTTGTGCAACATTTTTTGATTTGTACTCAGTTTAAGCTATAAATAGTTGTACTTACAACTTGTTTACAGTACTTTTGTGCAACATTTTTCTCAACCATTAGTGTCCTTGCACAATCCATGATAGATCTATTTCTTCTCTTAGCTATACCATTATGTGGAGGTGTTTTAGGTGCAGACATATGTCTCTTAATTCCACTATCTTTGTAGAACAGATTGAACTCATTTGATATAAACTCTCCACCTCGGTCAGAACTCAGACATTTCAGGTTTCTACTTGTTTCTTTTTCAACCTTAGCCATATACCACTTAAACAATTGAAATGCATCAGATTTTTCTTTTAAAAACATTACAGTCATCATCCTGGTGTAATCATCAACAAACAGAATAAACTATTTAGCACCACAATAGCTTTGTACACCCATAGGTCCATAAAGGTCGGTATGAACCAAATTTAAAACATTTTCAAAAGTAAAAGTCTTGCTCTTGAAACTAGACTTTGTCATTTTACCCAACTGGCATTGTTTGCACATCACATTATCAGGTTTCTTCAATCTCAGCAAACCTCTAACTTTCTTCTTTTTACTAATATTTACTAGATTGTCAAAGTTAACATGACATAGCCTCTTACGCCATAACCATACATCATCAAATTCTGCAATCAAGCATGTCTCTTTAGATAGATCTAGATAGAACAAATTACCTCTAGTCTATTCTCCACTTCCAATTAGTTCAGTAGTGGCATCAAATATTTTAGCCTTTCTGTGATGAAACTCCACTCGGTAACCAATTTTATTAAGTTGTGCAACACTTAGCAAATTATAGTTAAGACCTTCAACCCAATAAGCATTTTCACAAGTGATCTTATCAGTTAGCTTAATTAATCATTTACCCTTTATAGGACATGGTGCATCATTACCAAACTTAACACTTCTACCTTGTAAAGATCTAGGGTTTCAAATTTACTTTTGTCACCAGTCATGTGATGTGAGAAACCACTATCAATAATCCATTTATCACCTTTTCTCACATAAGAAACAAGTGCAATTTTCTCATCTTCATCAGAATCATCTTTCATAGCAACATAAACTACTTCAATTTCAAAATCATCATTATCAATGTCAGTTTCTTCTTCAGCAATATAACAGGATTTCTTACATTTATCCTTGTAGTCCTTGTACCTTCAGTAACCTCTATTTTCTCTCTTATCCTTGTACTTGCTTTCTCTTTCCTCATCCTTTTCATTCCTTTCAGGGCATCTTGTAGCTATATGGCCAACTTTGTTACATGAAAAACATATGATAGGAAGTTTACTTTTATATTTGTCTTTTCCTCTTTTCAATCTTCTGGCCATAAGAGCTTCAAGATCCTCTAGTTCCTCATCAAAAGTGTCACTATCACTTATACATTTTTCTTTTTCCCTCTTAGACTTATGCAAAACCATTTGTGACTTGAATGCAGATTCAAAATTAGCAACAGTGTAGTTATCATAGTTAGAAAGCTCAAAAGCAGTAAGCTTACCAACAAGACTTTCCAGTGTTAGAACATTACCAGGGTTACATCTAGATTCCTAAATTTCTGAAATTTTGATGGCATGTATAGGAAGAAAAGTTCTCAATACCTTTCCAATAATAGTTTCATCATCAATAGTTCCATTAGCTCCTCTAATAGCATTTACTACCTCCTTGATTCTACCACAATATTGAGCAATATTTTCACCTTCTTGCATTTTCATTTCATCAAACTTACCTCTTGGGCTTTTAGCTTTTGCCCTTAGTACATTTGCATCACCACCATAGATATTTGCAAGAGTGTCCCACATTTTCTTTACATTTGTGCAATCTTTAATGTCTTCAAATTCAAGATAGCTTAAGGCAGATGCAATCTCCAACATTGCTTGGTTGTGTTCCCATTTAGCTCTCATCTCCTCAGCAGTCAAAGGTGCAGCAGGTGTAACATAGTCATGTTCAACATAATATTTTGCCAAGTCACCAATACTAGCTAAATGCAGTTTCATCAGACTCTGCCATGCAGGGAAGTTCTCCTTATTCAACTTCGATACCTCCTTTTTATACATCTTGATCATTTGCTTCAAGTACCTTTAAACTTGTTCTGTGTAAGCACCAACAACTCTGATACCAATTGTTAATATGATTTAGAACAATAGAGAGGGGGGTGAATCAGTTGTTCTCAAGTCCAGATGTATCAATTAAAATTTTAAAAACTTCAACAATCTCAAATCTAATCACCAACACTACTCAATCATTAAAGAATGTATGCCAGAAACATATAACAATGTAGTCCACTATCCAATAGTATTTAACTTGCAAAACATAGAAATGTTCACACCAAAACATTCACACAAGTATGACACCAGGATTTATAGTGGAAACCCAATTTGGGAAAAACCACTTTGTAACATGTTACTGATATTTTCACTCTTCTGAAGTGAGCTCTATGAAAAGCCAACCCTGTCAAAGGTTTACAAACACACTGCTAGGTGTGACCCTGTTAAAGGATTTCAACTACCTTGTTAGGAGTGAGCCTTGTTAGAGGACTTAAGTACATTCCATCATAATGCAACCTTGATTAAAGGATTTAAATAATGAGTGTTAGGTCAACCTTGATTAAAGGATTTAAACTTATACAATGGCTAGAAAGTAGTAGTAGTATCTGATCTGAAAAACATACAACTCACTTTGCAAATAACAGATCCAATTCACATATATATGCTAGCTTACTGACTGAGTTCCATTTCCATCTCCATCACTAATCTACTCGAAAATCCCTTCAAGAAATCACAACTCTGATCAACTCCTTCACCTTCAGCCTTTCTGCTTAGACTTATTAGTAAATAACATCAACAACTCCAGCATACTTCTTTAACCTCACACTTAGGTTTTCCTTTATACCTCTTCAATAGGTAGATCCATCTTTTGTCACTTAATCTCCTCCGTAGATCTTAGGTTTAGGTCAGATTCATCAAATCCTTCCAACATTCATGTTCTTCATCCATCTTTCTAGAAACATCTTCAATCTCTTTATTGAAATCACAATAAAATAGTTTACCGTGCATTAAATTCTCCATACACTCAATTAATAAAGTCAACACAAAATTTACATAATCCAAGAATTCAACTAAGTCAGCTAGGAATCTGAATTCTTCCTCAAATGTAAATTACTGATGCTCGGTCAATACTGTGTTCAACTCCTCAATCATCACTACATAGCTCGGTCATCTCTTCAAACTGTCTCCCTCGGCTAATGTTGTCACTCAGTAATAAACTAATGTTTGGTCAACACTGAATTTACTCAGCATATACTGGCTCTCAGTTGACACTAACATCAGTCAGCTTAAACTAGATTTCTTTACTTTTGCTTGGTTAAGCCTACTTGTTTAGTCTTACTTCTTACTTAGATAAATAATACATTATCTTATCATTGTGTCACATAATCAAGTACTCATTGAAGTATCAAATAACTCAACCTTTCTTTAGGTTCTATTTTTATCACCCTTGCCCTAATCCTTTTCATCAATCAAATAGATATAGTACTTTCTTAGATAGCAATTATCTTACCATTTAAGGTTTGACATCAATGACAATACAATAATTGCTTCAATTGTAGTTTCCAATAGTTTGTTGGCTATAGTGAAACCACTAAAGGATAAAAAGTATATATCCCAAGACAACAATCTATTGAAATTAGTATAGATGTAAAATTTGAAGAAAATGTTGTGTATAAACTATCTCTAAATACAGAAGATGATTCAATCACAAAATTAGATGAAAATCATACAATTGAGAATCAGAGGGAGAATACCATAGAAGATAATGAACCTCCAGCAACTAATTCTAAAAATACTGAAGTTCCTAATAACAAGAAAAGGTCACTATGGGTAAGAAAGATGATTGAAGAAAACAACATAGAACCTAACGAAATATTCAGAGAGAATAAGAAAATAAGAAATCAAACATGCTATGTTGCACTCCTAACTGAACTCACAAAATATGAACCTTCAAATGTTGAAGAGGCCTTATCATGTCAAGGTTGGAAAGATGCAATGATTGAAGAATACCAATCTATATTAAAAAATGATGTATGGGATGTTGTACCTAGACCTAAAGACAAATCAGTTATCTCTTCAAAGTGGTTATTCAAAATCAAATATGCATCAGATGGTAGTATTGAAAAATACAAAGCTAGATTTGTTGCCAGAGGATACTCCCAAAAGGCTAGAATTGATTACAAAGAGACATTTACTCCAATAGCACGATATACTTCTATAAGAACTGTTATTGCCATTGTAGCATCTAAAGGATGGAAGATACATCAAATGGGTGTAAAAACAACATTCCTGAATGGTGTAATTGAGGAAGAAGTATATATAGAATAACTTGAAGGTTTTTCTACTCATGATAGGAATCTTCATGTGTGCAAACTGAAGAAATATCTCTACAGCCTTAAACAAACTCCTAGGGCATGGTATGAAAGGATAGACAATTATCTCTCCAAGCTAGGATATTCTGAAAATGAAGCAGATCCTAACATATACTTCAAAATATCAGATGGTGATATGTTGATTCTAGTTCTCTATGTTGACGACTTGTTAATAACAGGTGAAGATCATCTTATTGCAAAATGCAAACAAGATCTTGTACTTGATTTTGATATGAAAGATCTAGGCCTTCTACACTACTTCCTAGGTCTAGAAGTATAGCAAAAGGAGAACTATATTTTTCTAAATCAAGGAAAATATACCATTGATATCTTGACCAAATTTGGAATGATGGATTGTAAACCATTATCTACTCCAATGGAAACAAATCTTCATAAGCTTAAAAGTGATGCAGAAGATTTAGAATCCACAGATCCTACATATTATAGACAAATTATTGGATCTCTCATGTACTTGGTGAACACTCACCCTGATATTTGTTATGCTACCAATGTGTTAAGTCATTTCATGTGTGACCCTAAGAATATTTGCCTAATGGCTTCCAAGCATATTCTAAGATACCTACGTGGCACCATTGGACTTGGCCTGAAGTATGAGAACATTGAAATCAAACTACAAGGGTATTTTGATTCTGACTGGGCAGGAAATTCTATTGATCATAAGAGTACTATAGGATGTTGTTTAAGTCTTGAATCAGCTATGATATCTTGGTTCATCAGGAAACAATCTGCAGTTTCTCAAAGTTCCACTGAAGCTAAATAGATGGTTGCTTCCATGGGAGCTCGTGAAGCAATATGGTTGAGGAAGTTACTGGTTGAACTATTTGGAAAACTATTTAATCCCACTGTGATTCACTATGATAATCAAAGCTGCATCAAACTTTCAGTTAATCCATTTTTTCATAACTGATCCAAACATATAGAGATACCGTACCATTATATAAGAGATATGGCTGATAGAGATGTTATCAAGTTGGTGTATATCAGCATTGAAGAGCAAAATGTTTACATTTTCACCAAGCCTCTGGCCAAGTTGAAAATAGAATACTTCAAAGGTAAACTTGGTATGACTAAATTGTAGTTCAATCTTTCTGAGATTTAATCTCAACGATATGTAATTGAATATATTCATGAATATTTTAATATTTTATTACAATAATTATGTTTATGTGTGTAAGGTTACTATTGTTAGTTGATGAACTCAACAATAGTCTAACCTATTATCAAGATTGACTACATTAATTTATTGTCCCAGAATGTGTCAGATATCTTGATACTAAAATTGTGATCACTGGGTGTTGTGATAACAATCATATCATGGTTAACTCCATTAAGTTGTTGTCCCAGACTGTGTCAGATATCATGATATTGAGATTCTTGATTTATCATCAAGACAGACTACATTAAATTGTTGTCCCAAAATATTTCGGAGGTCATGATGATTGGTGTGTCAAGATTGATGCAGAAGCATCCTAGGATTCTTGGCAATCCTGTATCAACCAAAAATATGTTTGTCTTTGAAGGTAGTTTGCTAGTTTTGATCCTTGTTTGGTGGAGTACTTCCTCAGTTTGAGAGACTGGTTTCTCAGTTTATGTGGTCACCGAGGTGCTCGGTCTCTAAGGAACACTCGGTAACTAAAGGTGTCGGTTATCCCTGGCGCTCGATGATAACTGTGTTGCTCGGTCATGCTTGGTGTGGTCAGTTCTCTGGCACTCGGTTATTTCTCTGGCACTCGGTGTTCTTGCAGACCGACGTGGTTATTTGGATGAATCAGCTTGGCCAACTAGTGCATTTAATTTGGGTCATGTTCCTCATGTTATGGATTGACCATTGGATGTGTGGGGACCTAGATCTGGCATGTTGCATTCTTCTATGCAGATTTGATGACCGTTTGGGGCCATCTTGGATAATCTAATTTATTGTAAGGCTATTTGAGAGCCGACTGATGTTTTGTATTTAATATTTGTATATCCCTGTAGAGCCAACTTGTGGCTCAGATTTAGTATTTAAGTAGATGCTTGGGTAGTTGTTTAGGGAGATAGTTGGTGGGGGAGTGGGAGTTGGCAGCTTGCGAGCTTAGGAATAGGGAGATTTCTTGGAAGTTGGGAGTACAAGTTTAGATCTTTCCTAGGGTCCTACCAGTATCATGTCTTGTTGCAGATCTAGGCTAACTAAGTACTGATGTTGTGGAAAAGATTTGGATCCTGCACGATCTTGTAGACTGTTACTTGCTTTGTAATTGGTTGTAGCCGGGAAGGCCTTACAGCCTAGCACATTGCATGTAATCAATAATTTGATGAATAAAGATTTATGTTCTATATCAGATCTGTTGTTGGTGCTATGTTATTTCATTGTGTATTGGTTTGGCTGCAAGGTCGGATAATCCTTCATTGGATCCTCTATCCTTGACTGCGTCAAGTGGTATCAGAGTGAGTTGATCTTGAATGTGTGGATAGATCTTGGCAGTTTTCACCAAGATCTTGGATTGAAGATGCCTCTGAGGAGAGCTCATGAGATCTCAGAGGAGGAAGCTACTAGAGAGTTCAGTCTTGATGATTTTAGGGCTTTGCAGAAATAAGTGCAAGATCTGCAAGAGGAGTTGAGAAAGAAGAAGACTACACTGAAGGAAGGTAGTGATGATGAATCTAAGGAAGAAGATCATTTTGAAGAAGCTGTAGAAGAAGCTAGAGATCCTAAAGAAAATAGAATCCTGAAAGCTATGTCTAAAATTGAGAAAAGACCTAAGATTGAAGTTTCTGCATTTTCTGGAAGCCTTAGGCCAGAAGAGTTGATTGATTGGATTAATGAGATGGATAAATATTTTGAGTATGAAGAAATAGAAGATCTTGATAGGGTTAGATTTGCAAAGACTAAGTTGATAGGTCAAGCAAATATTTGGTGGAGGGAAGTTCAGTTGGAAAGAAGTAGGAGAGGAAAGGAAAAGATCACTAAATGGAACCAAATGGTTGACAAGTTGAAGAAGCAATTCATTCTAGTGGATTATGAGTTGGACATGTTTAAGAAGATGCAAGCCTTGAAGTAGACTAACAAATCAGTGCAGGAGTATACCGAGGAGTTTTATAGAATCCTGATTAGGACTGGTCATTCTGAAGCTAATAAAGAGAAGGTTGCTAGGTACATCTATGGTTTGAGACCTAGTATTCAAGAAGAGTTACTTACTGTTCGGATGACAACAATAGGAGATGCTTATCATATGGCATTAAAGATTGAAGAGAAGCTGAATAAGAAGTTTGAAGGAAGATAGAACAATAGGAACTAAGGTGGTAAGGCTGGTGAAACAGTTGCAGAAGGTAATGTGGTAGAGAATCCTAAGAATACCGATGTGGGATCTGGCAATGGTCATGTCACTAAGAATTTCAATAATGGACAGAGAGGAAGGTGGAAGAATGATTTCACCGGTACTTCTTATCAGTGTGGTGAAGCCAGTCATAGAAGTTTTCAATGTCCTAAGAAAAGAGTTGCACTAACTACTAAAGAAGACATTATGAATGTTGCAGAGGAGGGTGAATTTCTTATCACTAGGAGATTGGCTACATGTGTTCAGGAACCAGTAAAAAGAAAAAAATTGTTCAGAACTAGATGTAAGTACAAGGATAAGGTATGTAATGTCATAGTTTATGGTGGCAGTTCTGAGAACTTTATTTCAGAAGAGATGGTTAGTAAGTTGAATTTGGAAAGGAAGAAGCATCCTAATCCTTATCATATTAGTTGGATACAAGATGTATCTAAGGTTAGGGTTGAAGAACAATGCTTGGTTAATTTTTAGATTGGATCTTATCATGATGAGATATTGTGTGATATATTGCCTATGGATGCTTGTCATCTATTGCTTGGTAGGCCTTCACAATTTGACAGAAATGTTTTTTTTGATGGTCGTGCTAACACCTATGTGGTTAGGCATGAAGGATCTAGACATAAGTTGTTACCTTTACAAGAGACAGGGGCTAAAGGATGTGGAGTTATTAGGTGTTGTCCTTGTGACAAACATCAGGAGCAGAGGATTGATGAACCTATTCCTACAAAGCTTAGTTTGAAAGAGAAGGAGACTGATATATCTAAAGAGTTTATTGAGATTAAAAGGTAGATGGTCTTTCTGATAGAGATGGTAAATCAGATGATGACATTTGTGACATAGAGATATGCAGAGGATGTTGAGTTAATTGAGGAATCCAAAGAAGATGGTATTTACTGAGGTACTGAGGTGGTCGGTAGTGAAGGGAATGGTCAGAGTCGATTGTTATCAATTACAGATAGAAAAGATAAGAGAAGTGGGAAGCAGGAAAAATTGTTGCGAGAGATAGTGGATGAAGTGAAGACAACTTGGGATGAAGGACAAGAGGAGATATGGTTTAAGAACATCTATGGCATACCTGTTATGATTCCCTTAAGGCGTTCCTGATTTCCTTATGAGGAAATCTTCTTAACCTGGGGTGTCTGATGCAGGAGCATGCTAGGATTCTTGGCAATCCTATATCAACCAAAAATATGTTTGTCTTTGAAGGTAGTTTTCTAGTTTTGATCCTTGTTTGGTGGAGTACTTGCTCGGTTTGAGAGACTGGTTGCTCAGTTTCTATGGTTACCAAGGTGCTCAATCTCTGAGGAACCCTTAGTAATTGAAGGTGTTGGTTATCCCTGACACTCAACAATAACTGCATTGCTCAGTCATGCTTGGCATGGTCAGTTCTCTAGCACTTGATTATTTCTCTAGCACTCGGTGTTCTTGCGGACTGACGTGGTTATTTGGATTTAATTTGGGTCATGTTCCTCGTGTTATGGATTGACTGTTGGATGTGTGGGGACCTAGATCTAGTGTGTTGTGTTAGGAATAAGGTGTCTCAATCTTGTATATTTCCTTACATTTTTTATTTGCCAAATGTCGACACTTTGGACAATGTGTAAGGTGATCATGACCGAAACTGGTTATGATGGATTCCTATGACAGTCATTAATATTTGTAAGAGCTAATTGTGAAAGATTCATTGATGGGTGAAGACATGAAAGACATGTGGCAACTGATAAAAAAAATTTGGGTTCCTATTTTCTCGAAGAATGGTAAAACCCTAATACGATTGTTCTTTGGAAGTTGCCCTAAAAAGTGAAGCCCGTGATATAAGCATTTTTTAGGGTTGCGAATTCTGATGAGAAGCAAGTGTATTGTTGGAACATTTTATGCTACCAGATTTGTCTTGAAGTGTTTATGATCTTCTAAAAGAACTTGCATTGCAAGTGTATGGTAAATTGTAATAGTTTTGATTAATACATTGTGCAGGTTTTGGAGTGCTGGGGTTTTTACGGAAAGGTTTTCCCTAGGGTATATCTTTGTGTCATTCTCTTTTTCTATGTATACATGTTATTGTAGCAACATCTAAGATAATTGTATTATCATTTTGTAATTGATAAGGGTTAAATCTAAATTTGCATGATCCTCTCCTTAGGAGTTTAGCATAGGGAACTATTTTCCGCACACTTAGTTTCCTTTCAGTTGGTATCAGAGCCTGGCTAGTTTTGGTTCTATTTGTTAGGGTACGGGTTTTTTGAGCTAATCCTCAGTCCAGTGGGAGTATTATTGTAGAGTATTCATAACCTTATTGTAGGAAGAGATGGCAAGTTCTTCATACAGTAGAATGGAGGTGGAAAAGTTCAGTGGCACAAACTTTGAGTTGTGGAAACTTGAGATGGAAGACATGCTCGTAGACCATGATGTATGGGAGGTAATTGAAAATGATATCAAACCAGTAAACATGCCTCAAGCAGATTGGGATCTCAAGGATCAGAAAGCTAAGGTTCTCATTAGACTTTGTCTAGCAGATTCAGTTCTCCTGAATGTTCTTGATGAGAAGACCGCAAACAAATTGTGGACATGGCTTGGGTCTGTGTATTAGGCCAAGTCCTTGGTGAATAGATTGTTCCTAAGAAATAAGTTGTATTCTTTGAGAATGGAGGAAGGAGGATCCATTGCAGATCACCTTAACACATTTAACATGCTAATTGCATAGTTGACATCAACCAGTGTCAAGTTAGAGGAGGATCGATGTATGACCCTGCTATGTTCCTTGTCCAATACATGGGACCATCTTGTGATGGCCCTTGGGAGTACTATTGTCACTTTCCAAATGGATGATGTGGTGTCTTTTCTATTATCTAAGGAGATGCAAAGAAAGACCTTTGATTCCACCAAGGAAGCCCTTGCTGTTCATGGTAGATCCAAAGACAGAGGAAAGAAAAATGACAAGAAGTCTGAAAAGGGTAGATCCAAATCCCGTGGGAAATCTAAGACTCTTGGAAAGTCTAAGGCAACATGTTGGAACTGTGGAAAGCCTGGGCACTTTCGTAAGGACTGCAAAGAGCCAAAGAAGAAGAAAAGTCCAGATTTAGATTCTGACAAATCTCAAGAAGATGGTGATGCTTTTGTTGCAGCCTTAGCCACCCATGCATTTGATGATGTGTGGCTAATTGACTCAGGTGCTTCTTTTCACATGACCTCTCATCGAAGTTGGTTCTCAAAGTATGAGGAGTTCGATGGTGGAAAGGTGTACCTGGGTGATGATTCTCACCTACAGATAGTTGGACAAGGAAGAGTCACTATCAGATTCCCTGATGGATGAGTAAAGTGTTAGGATTAACAAGGCAGAAATAACAATTATGTGCAAATATAACTAATATCAAAAAATAATAAACCACACAGAATAGAACACAAGACACATAGATTTAACGTGGTTCACCCAATCCCTGGGCTACGTCCACCAACAGTGAGTCCAATATTATTATTATCTAGTGATTACAACCTGATTACAATTCGTAATCCCTTACAGCCTAATTCTGTCGCAAGTACTAAAATCATACCTCATGAAAATCCCTAACCCTAAGCCATATTATAAAAAAAAAAAATTTCCACTTTAGGGTTAGAATGAGTTATAAGTAGTTGGCCCAAATAACCAAAAAAGTAGTCGGCCTCAAAAAAATGGGGCGAGGTTGGGAGGAAAAGTGTACAGTACTTTCCTAGATAGTACTTTCCTGATTAGTCACCACAAGCTAACAATCTCCCACTTGGTGACTAATCAGTATCCACACTATACTAAAAAACCTCCCACTTGGAGTATGATCCTGTAGCAATACCGCTACCCACATGAGGCTCCCACTGGATTGAACCACCTTGGACTCAGTTGTTCCTTTATTTTGTTCAGTCTAGAAGACCAACTGAAGCTGAACATGAGTTCAACTTCTCCCTTGTTACTACCTTTGTAAACATATCTGCTGGATTATCATCAGTATGAATCTTTTCCAGCCTTAACTATCCATCATCCAAAACTGATTAAATGAAATGGTACCGCAACTGTATGTGTTTTGTCTTTGAGTGCAAAGTAGAATTCTTTGCAAGATGAATGGCACTTTGGCTATCTGTATGTAGAAAATTATCCTTTTGTGGATGTCCCAATTCTTCCATGAAGAATTGAAGCCATATCATCTCCTTGGCTGCCGTTGTAGCAGCAACATACTCTGCCTCTGTAGTGGATAAAGCAACCACATTTTTTAGTCGAGAAATCCAACTCACTGTTGTCCCACCAACAGTAAATATATAACCTGTAGTACTCTGCCTGCTATCTATATCTCCTACCAAATCTGAGTCAACATAGCCTTGTACAGTAGTAGTAGAACCCCCAAAGTGTAAACACTTACTGGATGTGCCTCTCAAATATCTAAGAATCCATTTGACTGCATTCCAATGCTCAAGACCAGGGTTACTCATATAACGGCTAACGACTCCCACTGCGTGTGCAATATCTGGCCTAGTACATACCATAGCATACATTAAGCTCCCTACAACTGAAGCATAAGGTACCTTAGACATTTTAGTCTCTTCTTCTGGTGTCTTGGGACACATATCCTTAGTCAATTTCAAATGACTAGGCAAAGGTGTGCTGACAGCTTTGGCATTTTCCATAGAGAAACGTTGCAACACCTTCTCAATATAATCAGCCTGAGATAGAGACAATTTCTTATTTTTTCTATCTCTACAAATTTTCATACCAAGGATTTATTTTGTTGCCCCCAAATCCTTCATAGAAAAAGATTTTGCTAACTGTTGTTTCAACCCCTTAATGTGATTCATGTTAGACCCAGCTACAAGCATATCATCAACATATAAACATAAAATAATGTAGCTGTCATCATCCAACCTCTTAAAATAAACACAATGGTCAAAATGACACCGACTATATCCATGCCCATTCATAAAAGTGTCAAATTTAATATACCATTGCCGAGGTGCTTGCTTCAAGCCATATAAACTTTTCTGCAATCTGCACACCAAATTCTCCTTACCCTTGACCTCAAATCCTTGTGGCTGAACCATATATATTTCTTCATCCAAATCACCATGAAGAAAGGCTGTTTTAACATCAAGCTGCTCTAAATGCAAATCTTCAGTAGCCACAATACTTAAAACAGTATGAATAGAAGTCATTTTAACAACTGGAGAAAATATCTCATCAAAATCAATACCATGTTTCTGTGCAAATCCTTTTACGACTAATCTGGCTTTAAATCTTTTCGTACCTCCATCCTCTTCTTTGATCCTGTAAACCCATTTATTCTGTAAAGCCCTTTTCCCTGCAGGTAACTTACATAAATCCCATGTCTGATTTTTCAACAAAGAGTCCATTTCATCTGTCATTGTAGACTCCCACTGAAGCTTTGTATCCACCTGCACAGCTTCATTATAACATTCAGGTTCACCAGCATCTGTTAACATAATAGAATACAAAGATAGAGAAAATCTTTCTGGAGGTCTACTTAGCCTTGTTAACCATCTAACACTCACTGGGGTGTGTGGTATTTGTTGTTGCTATTGTTGCGGAGCATAAGGAACTACTGGAACATGAACTTGTGGAGTATCATCCAGTACTACATAGTCATTTTCTTTCTTCTCATGCTGCAGCAACAGATCTTTGTACAATACTTTCTCATTGAATATGACATCCCTGCTTCTTACAATTTTATGATTTTCAAAATCCCAAAGCCTATAACCAAATTCATCAATGCCATACCCAACAAATACACATTTCTTTGACTTAGCTTCCAACTTGGTTCTATTTTCAAAATCTATAAGTGCAAAAGCTTCACAACCAAAGGTTTTGAGAAAAGAATAACTCACCTTCTTACCACTCCATGCTTCCTCTGGAATACCACAGTCCAAAGGAGTAGAGGGGCCTCTATTGATTAAATAAATAGCAGTGTTCACTACCTCTGCCCACATATTTTTGGGCAGCCTAGCATGCAACCTCATACTCCTTGCACGCTCCATTATTGTCCTGTTCATGCGTTCAGCCACTCCATTTTCTTGTGGAGTCCTTGGTATAGTTTTCTGCCTACAAATACCATTAGAGGAACAATATTCTTCAAATTCTGTGCTGCAATACTCACCACCATTATCAGATCTGAGACATTTTAACTTTTTACCAGTCTCATTCTCAACCAAGCATTTCCATTTCTTAAAAGTTTGAAATACATCAGATTTCTGTCTAAGAAAATAAATCTATACTTTTCTTGTTGCATCATCTATAAATGTAACATAATACAGAGAGCCACCAAGGGAAGATACCTGAGCTAGTCCCCATACATCTGTATGCACAAGCTCTAATCTCTCATTTTTCTTTTCCTTCCCACTCTTCACAAAACTAACTCTCTTTTGTTTTCCATAAACACAACTTTCACAGAAATCCATATTGACACATTTCAGACCAGGTAAAACATTCTTTGAATGAAGTAATTTCATACCTTTTTCACTCATGTGCCCGAGTCTATTGTGCCACAGTGCTGTGTCAAAATCTACAGCAACAGTTTGATGTTCTTCCTGCTCAACTGCAGCCATTGTTCCTGAATATTCATTATCTTCTGAAACAATTAAAGTAGAAGGAACAATATGACTTGTACAAAGATATAAGGTGCCTACTTTCACACCTTTTGCTACTACTAAGGAACCTTTTGAAACCTTCCAATTTTTATTATTAAAAGTAACTGTGCAACCCTCATCACCCAGTTGCCCTGCTGAAATTAAATTCCTACTCAGCCTTGGAACATGTCTTACCTCTTGTAGTAGCCAATGATTCCCATTCTGCAACTTAATCTTAATTTTTCCCTTTCCAACAATCTGACAGGGTTCATTATCTCCCAAATAAACTAGCCCAAAATCCCCTTGGACATAATCAACAAAATAACTTCTATGGGGTGTAGCATGAAATGAAGCCCCAGAATCTAAAACCCATGAATCATCAATACTTTCTAAGGACAAGAGCAAAGCATCCTCCTCGGATTTGTTACTTACCACATTTGCCTCCTTGTTTCCATCATTTTTTTCTCCTTGATCTTTCTTCCGAGACCAACAATCTTTCTTCTTATGACCTGGTTTTCCACAGTACCAGCAATCATTTGGCCCTTTAGATTCGGACCTCTTTCCCTTTGATTTTCCTCTTGATTTCCCACGATTTCCAGAGTTGTTTCCTCTATCTCTTATTCTGCCTCTGCTTTCTGTGTTCAATACACTACCCGATGTGGATGCCCCTGAGCTTTTCCTACGAATTTCCTCACTCAATATAACACCAATAACATCATCATACTTTAGGGTATTAGAACCAGAAATAGAATTACTAACAGCCATTACCAAGCCATTCCAGCTTTCTGGCAAAGAACACAAAATCAAGAGAGCCCTAACCTCTTCATCAAAAGTAATTTTAACTGAGGTTAATTGACTTGTAACTGTATTAAACTCATTCAAATGATCAGTAACTGATCCACCTTCTACCATTTTCATATTAAATAAACGCTTCATAAGAAATAACTTGTTTGAAGCTTAAGGCTTTTCATACAACTTCGCTAGGGTTTCCATCAGATCTTTAGTTGTCTTTGCTTTAGTAATATTGAATGCCACCGATTGTGCCAGGCATAGACAAATACTCCCCAGTGCCTTCCTATCCAAAATATCCCAATCCTCCTGAGACATTGATTGCTCTTTCTTGGCTACTCCCTCTAATGGCCGCCATAGATCCTTCTGATAGAGATAATCCTCCATTTGCATCTTCCATAACTGGAAGTTCTACCCATTAAACTTATCAACCTTCAGCCTACCCTCGTCTGCCATTTCTCCCACTTAACCGAGAGACTCTCCCACTAACTCGTGAGACCTGCTTCAGAGAATACATGAAAGAATGAATGAAATAACCTCGCTCTGATACCACTTGTTAGGATTAACAAGGCAGAAATAACAATTATGTGCAAATATAACTAATATCAGAAAATAATAAACCACACAGAATAGAACACAAGACACACAGATTTAACGTGGTTCACCCAATCCCTGGGCTACGTCCACCAACAGCGAGTCCAATATTATTATTATCCAGTGATTACAACCTGATTACAATCCATAATCCCTTACAGCCCAATTCTACCGCAAGTACTAAAATCATACCTCATGAAAATCCCTAACCCTAAGCCATATTATACAATATTTTTTTTCCGCTTTAGGGTTAGAATGAGTTATAAGTAGTCAGCCCAAATAATCGAAAAAGTTGTCAGCCTCAAAAAAAATTTCCTCGGGGGCTGCGCCCCCGAACCCCTGCTCTTGGGGGCTGCCGCCCCCAAACCCCCGCTCAGGGCCCGGCCCGGCCCCGAACCCTGGCAAGGTCGAGAAGAAAAGTGTACAGTACTTTCCTGGATAGTACTTTCCTGATTAGTCACCACAAGCTAACATAAAAGGGATCAATGGGGTAATGCACATCCCAGGTTTGGCACAAAACCTATTATCTGTAAGTATGTTGAATGATGCAGGTGTGCAAGTTGTTTTTTTTAAAGATGGATGCAAGATGATTAGAGGAGCTATGGTTCTTGCGAAAGGTACTAGGAGAGGTACCATGTTTCAGCTTGATGCTTTCACTTCATAGTGCAATAGTTGTTTTGTCTCAAGGAAGAGAGCATCAGTCACTTCATCTCCACCATCTAAACCAGCAGTGAAGAAGTCTGTGGTAATGGGTTCCAATTGTAATGCAACAAGTGTACCTAAGGGTGCTAACACTTTGGAAGGCAAACTTCCTGCAAAAAAGACAATGTTGTGGCATATGAGATTTGGCCACATTGGTGAGAAGGGTCTCAGAACCCTAAAAAATAAAAACCTCATTGAGGATTTAAATGATTGTCATCTCGAGTTTGACTTCTGCGAACACTATGTTTATGGTAAGCAAAATCATGTTCAGTTTTACTCTAGTTCTCACAAGTCTTCTAGTATTTTGGATCTTATCCATTCGGATGTGTTTGGTCATGTTAAAGTTCCTTCACTCTCCAAATTTGTATATTTTGTATCTTTTATGGATGATTATAGTAGAAGGACATGGATTTATTTCCTTAAAAGCAAGACACAAGTTTTCAGTCGGTTCAAGGAATTTAAAGCTCTCGTGGAGAATCAAATTGGTAAAATAATTAAGTGTGTGAGAACTGACAATAGTGGTGAGTTTTGTTCGGTAGATTTTGAACATTTTTGTAAAGAATGAGGGATCGAGAGGCATAAGACAACTCCTTATACTCCACAGCAAAATGGAGTTGCATAAAGAATGAACAGGACACTGATGGAGAAGGCTAGGAGTATGCTTAGTGGAGTTGGCCTCGAACAAAGGTTTTGGGCTGAAGTTGTGGCCACTGCTTGCTATCTGGTTAATAGATCTCCTATATCAGCTCTTGTTGGTAAGACACCCTTGGAGGTGTGGTCTAGTAAGAAGCGTTCAGTTAGACATCTTTGTGTTTTTGGTTGTGAAGCTTATGCACATGTGCCTAAGGAGAGAAGATCTAAGTTGGAAAACAAGGCTGTAAAATGTATCTTCATTGGCTACAGTGTTGGTGTGAAAGGATACAAGCTTTGGGATCCTATGATTGGTAAGGTGTTGTATAGAAGAAATGTTATTTTTAGAGAGCTAACACCTTCTACTATTGTGCTACAACTAGATGAAAAAGAAAGTAAAGAAGATGTTGTTCAGTTGCCTCCTACCCCTGAGAAGACTAAACAAAGAGACCGTGATGGATCTGATGATGAGGAGAGCTCTAGCAGCTCTAAAAATTTAGAAGAAGAGGTAGAACAACCTCAACCTCAACCCTTGACGAGATCCACAGGAGAAAGAAAGCAACTAGAGAGGTTTGGATTTTCTATGGTAGATTCCAGTTGTGCTTATGCCTTGATTACAAACACTAATGAGCCTAGATCTTTGAAAGAGGTTGTGGGTATGGAAGATGTAGTTTCCTGGATTGAGGCCATGGATGATGAGATGGCTTCATTGGAGAAGAATAAAACATGGGATCTAGTACCCTTGCCTAAAGGACGGAAACTTGTTGGAAGCAAATGGGTGTTTAAGAAGAAATTTTGTGCAGATGGCAGTGTTGAGAGATACTAGGCCAGATTGGTTGCAAAGGGGTATTCACAGGTGGAGGGAATTGATTATGGTGAAATATTCTCTCTTGTTGCAAAGCTTACATCCATTAGATTTTTGTTATCTCTAGCACCATCGTATGATTTAGAGGTAGAACAGATGGATGTGAAGACAACTTTCCTTCATGGTGATTTGGAGGAAGAGATCTATATGTCACAGCCTGAGCACTATATTTAGAAAGGTAAAGAGTCTTTGGTTTGCAAATTAAAGAAGTCTTTGTATAGTTTGAAACAATCTCCTAGGATGTGGTACCTTCAATTTGATGCCTTTGTGTTGTCGATTTGTTTTTTGAGATTGAAATCAGATCATTGTGTTTATTTCAAAGTTGACAATGATCACCTTCTTATTATTTCATTATATGTTGATGATATGTTGTTGATTGGGAAGGGTATGGGTATGATTTCTGATTTGAAGTCTCAGTTGTCAGCATAGTTTGAGATGAAAGATCTAGGGGCAGCCAAGTATATTCTAGGTATGGAAATCACTAGAGATAGATCTAACAGAAAACTTTGGTTGAGTCAAAGTAAGTATATGAAGTCTATGTTGGACAGGTTCAGCATGGTAGATTGCAGACCATTGTGTGTCCCTATTTCTATGGGAACAAAGTTATCTGTGGGTGACTGTCCAAAATCTCCTAGTGAGGTGGAGGACATGAGCAAAGTACCTTATGTGAGTGCAGTTGGCAGCCTTATGTATGCTATGGTCTGTACTAGACCAGACATTGCCCATGCAGTGGGAGTCCTGAGTCATTTTATGGCTAAACCTAGATGGGTACATTAGGATGCAGTTAAGAGAGTGTTCAGATATTTGAAAGGTATATCAGAGTATTCCATATGCTATCATGGAAACTCTTCTGGAGCTCCACATTCAGTTTGTATTCATGGTTTTGTGGATTTAGATTGGGCAGGTGACATTGATAGTAGGAGATCCACCAGTGCCTATGCGTTCACTATGTTTGGTGGTGCCATTAGTTGGATGAGTAAGAGACAACCTGTGGTCACTTTGTCCACAGTAGAAGCAAAGTACATGGTAGCTACTCATGCTTGTAAGGAAGCCATTTGGATTAGGAGACTATGTTCAGATGTTGGTGTTGATGCGGGATAGATTACAATTTGTTGCAATAGTCAGAGTGCTATTTGCCTTGCAAAGAATCCAACTTTCCATGCCAAAACGAAGCACATTAATGTGCAGTTTCACTTTGTGAGAGATATGGTAGAGGATGGAAAGGTAAGTTTAGAGAAGGTAGATATAGTAAATAATGTTGCGGATGCATTGACAAAACCTATGGACACAGAGAAGTTCAGATGGTGTTCGGAGTCTATGGGCCTCTCGGCCTATAGAAATTAAATATTGTTATTTCCTTTGGCTCTTACAAGGTGTTTGACAAGTGGGAGAATGTTAGGAATAAGGTGTCTCAATCTTGTATATTTCCTTACATTTGTTATTTGCCAAATGTCGGCACTTTGGACAATGTGTAAGGTGATCATGACTGAAATGGTTATGACGGATTCCTATGACGGTCATTAATATTTGTAAGAGCTAATTGTGAAAGATTCATTGATGGGTGAAGACATGCAAGACATGTGGCAATTGATAAAAAAAAATTGGGTTCCTATTTTCTTGGAGAATGGTAAAACCCTAATACGACTGTTCTTTGGAAGTTGCCCTAAAAAGTGAAGTGCATGATATAAGCATTTTTTAGGGTTGTGAATTCTGATGAGAAGCGAGTGTATTGTTGGAACATTTTATGTTGTCAGATTTGTCTTGAAGTGTTTATGATCTTCTGAAAGAACTTGCATTGCATGTGTATTGTAAACTGTAACAGTTTTGATTAATACATTGTGTAGGTTTTGGAGTGCTGGGGTTTTTACCGAAAGGTTTTCCCCAGGGTATATCTTTGTGTCATTCTCTTTTTCTATGTATACATGTTATTGCAGCAACATCTAAGATAATTGTATTATCATTCTGTAATTGATAAGGGTTAAATCTGAATTTGCACGATCCTCTCCTTAGGAGTTTAGCGTAGGGAACTATTTTCCGCACACTTAGTTTCCTTTCATGTTGCATTCTTCTATGCAGATCTAATAACCATTTGGGGCCATCTTGGATAATGTAATTTATTATAAGGCTATTTGAGAGCCGACTGATGTTTTGTATTTAATATTTGTATATCCCTATAGAGTTGACTTGTGGCTGGGATTTAGTATTTAAGTAGATGCTTGGGTAGTTGTTAAGCCATATAGTTGGTGGGGGAGTGGGAGTTGGCAGCTTGTGAGCTTAGGAACAGAAAGATTTCTTGGAAGTTGGGAGTACAAGCTTAGATCTTTCATGGGGTCCTACCAGTATCTTGTCTTGTTACAGATATGGGCTAACTGAGTACTGATGTTCTGGAAAAGATTTGGATCTTGCGCGATCTTATAGACTGTTACTTGCTTTGTAATTGGCTGTAACCGGGAAGGCCTTACATCCCGGCACATTGCATGTAATCAATAATTTGATGAATAAAGATTTTTTTTCTATATCAGATCTATTGTTAGTGTTGTGTTATTCCATTGTGTATTGGTTTGGTTGCAAGGTCGGACAGTCCTTCATTGGATCCTCTATCCTTGACTGCGTCAAAGATGGACTATGTATGTCTGAAATTATACTTGTGATATTGGAGACTTCATTGTCATCCTAGGATCAAGCTTGTTATCTAATAGACTACATTTATTTGTTGTCCCGAAGTGTCAGAGATTAGATAATTTTCATTTCTCTTAAATGTAATACATGTGTAATCAATGCAAATGGGTGTTGTTCAAATCCTCTCTTGCTAAGAGGGAGTGTTGAGAAATAGCTTCATTTGAATTGAATCATACAAGTGATTAACACATGCATATGCCAGAATTATATATATATACACATTATTTAATTGAGATCACACATATAAATATGGTCAAACCTTATGTTATTATTGACTGATGACAGAATGTGACTGCCATATAACTGAGTGTATGCAAGTGTGCACGATACCTCTCCACAGTGCTTAACATATCCATGATACATTAATATCAAACCATTATATATATTGGTATTGGAAATCAAACCCAATAATATGGTATCAATTGCTATGTATTGTTATCGACAATTGAGCCCAATAATAATACATAGCAATCGATACATTATCGACTGCTATGTATTATTATCGACAATCAATAATATATCAAATGTATTGTTATTGGCAACCAATATCATTTGGTATGTTATCGACAATTAAGATTAGTTAATTGTTATGATCAATATCTTCTACAATAATTTACTTGTCAATTTTATGCATTAATATATTAAATTGGACTTTTATTATTCACTATAATTGATCCACATTCCTTAACAATAATAAATTAGGATTAGGGTTTGATTAATTATCTAATAGATTCATTTTGAGTTAGGCTAGGTTTAGAGTAAATAACGGTAAAGATATGTTTTTACTATTAAGGATCAAATTAAAATATAGATTCAATTAGAGTTTAGAGTTAGAGTTAGAGTTAGGAATAATTTAGGTTAGAGTTCAGTAAAGGTAAGACTTAAAATTAAATTAGGTTACAATGAGACACTCAATTATAATAATAATAAACTAGAATAGCTAACCACCCACCTCAATAAAGGAATATAAAATCTTAGTGAATTAGTGAAAAGAATTGAGAAATATGCTAGTAATATCATAGTCAACATGGATTGTGGTTATCACAACTGATAACCACTATCAGCCAATACACATCATTGATATTAATATATATTATGAGCATCGATATTGGTATCGACTATGATGATCCCAATCGATACCCATATCGACTGTCATTGTCACATATTATATGTGAGTCAATTATTATATCGACTATCTTGCATCATCATTATTAAGTTGTAAATCGATCATTATCGATCAATTCAATGGTATATATTATCGGTAACAAATGAATGATTAAAATAACTATCAAGAGACGTGTCTCTACATGAACAAAGTTCATATAGAGGCATGTACCTATGGGAGACATGACCCATTATATCATATATATACACATTGAAAGAGTAACTTGGAAAATACAAAAATCTACAAGTATTATTACAAGTTACGATAGAGATCCATATCAAGTATTCTCAAGTAAAGAAGTATATCATTATTGTATTTGAAGTTCATAGTTTTCTCTTAGATCTACATTATCATCATATAGGAAAACTTGTAGAAGTTATAATATTATTCTACCTTTAGTACACTATAGTTTTACTATACAGACATCAAGGAAATAAGATAGAAAAATTGAAATTTCCTCTATTCCAAGTCTGATCACATCTTAACACAAAACACAATGCTAACCTATACCAATCAAAAGTTATTGTGTAGGAGGTCGATTCTAACTAGATCTATCATCCAACTAATCAAATCATTGTTCCAATAGGATCACTGATCAATCCAATATGCTATTGGTTCACATAAGGTAATTCTTTGCCAATGTGATACACGGTGAATAATATCTCCATCGAACAACATCATAAAAACTTGCTATCATAGGGATAGACATGACATGATGTCTACTATCAATCTATATCTTCACAAGATCTAACACTTGGACCTTTGTATGTATGGTCTCAATATTTGAACCTGTATCCATATGTATGGTTTCATCACCAAAAATTTTGGTAGACAAAATATCTAAGAAGTGATTAAGAGTGAAGAATGTAGTTGCCATCAATGACAACATACACTGCATTACTAGGTAACTCTTGCCAATAGGCTCACCCTTTGGCATTAATGGAAACACTTGTAAAAAATGGTTAATTGTCCATCCTAAAATGCAAAGTCTCAAAACTTCTTCAAAAATAGAACTCCCCCAAGATATGAGTATTCCATTTTTCACACAACTCTTCTCCCCCTTTGACATAAATGGAAAAGGTGGGGCCACAAAGGTAAAAACTCTCTACCAAAATCCCATATTGTCTGCATATACCTATATACAAATGATGAGAACATACTCACATATGCTTGAAAACATCTAAAATACTATCCTTTAAAGCCACAAGATCTGTGTCCCAAGTCTTTCTCATGTTGTCCAAGATTTGAATCTGTCCACACAACACATAAGTTGCTTCCTTAGTATGAATAGGATCAAGTGGGGGTGGAGATCTTCTCATAATTTCTACCTCTTCAAGACTCCTCTATAAGATATCCATCTTGGGAACAATGAGGTTCCTTAAGTCAATGAATCATCCAAGCACTCTTCTTCTCTCAACCTCCAAGGTACTAATCTTATCATTTAACTTGACCACTTCAACCATATAATCAGAAGCAAATCCTTTTTGACGAATCAAAGGCCTTTTCTCTATTAGTTAGTTCTTTCTGGCTATCCTCAATAAACTTATCAATATCTTCAACTTTTTAAAATGGATCAATACAAAACTTAAGAATTATGCTTCCTTCCTCAATACCCCTTTTTATTTGAACAATTCCAACATCTAAAGAAGATCTATCCTTGGCAATTAGTGAACACAAATGATGAAATTGCTTCATAGAAAACTCCTTCCTTACTCTATCTTCAGCAATTTTCTTTAAGGATTTAAATTGAACATTAAAATTATTCAAAAGCTCTTCAAGTTGGTCAGGTACAAAATTACCTTGATTTACTTGTAGATATGGCATTACTTTACCAAGAACTTCGGCTACCCTAGATAGAAGTCTACTACTCTTCTCCCTTTTTCTCATAGATTTGGCATGAGCTTTGGCTTGTGCCAAAACTATAACTTTCATCAATTCCTTTTGTCCTATAGTATCCAAATCTAATGGACCATGTAAATCAAATGATTCAAGGGAATCAAGTGAATCTCTTGCCAATGATGCTTCTGACTTATCGAAAGATAGATCGGTTCCAGTCTAAATTTTCTCTATTTCTTTCAGTTTCTCCCATCTTTCTTCTCCAATAGGGACTTCAACTTTCTTCTCATGCTCTTTTGTCCTTTCCTCTGACTTGATGCTTCTTGATAAATAGGTATGTCATCTACTCTTCCTTCATATCCTTCAATGAGCTCTAAAACAATATCTCTCAACCCATCCTCAATGATTATGTTAGGGATCGGTAAAGGGATCCTTAACTTTATGTCATTCTTGTTTCCCATCACCAATAGCATCTGTGTCATCAAGAGTAAATGGTAAACCATCAATATAAACATCTGACTCCTTAACTGTAGAAAAGAATTGTTTGGTATTCTTAGCCGTAGAGGTGGATGCTTCATCAAATCTATATTTGGCTTCTCTTCTCTTTTTCCTCAACTATTTCTTCTTAGGTGCATCATCCCTCATCTCAATCAAAATTTTACTCACCACATCATCTATTTCAACAATAATCTCTTCATTTTTACCATCCATTACCATGTTTATTCTTCTCTTTGTCAACAACCTTTTCTTTTCTTCCTCTAGTATTTTTTTCATCTCATCACTCTGAATTATAGGAAACATTTTGGATATGGCTACCTCTCTAATTAACTTGTCTTCATCTAATGGAACTAGTCTTCTTGCCTCTATTTTAGCATACAAATGATCTGGTATTTGATCTTTTATCTCAACTAAGGTTCTAGTAAACTTATTTAAATGCACAACTACTCCATCCTCTATCCTTTTTCTCTATTCCTCAGTTAGTATATTGAAATATTTATTGACTTGCACCAAAATTCTAAGCTTAATCACATATTTCATAATCTTATTGATAGGGTCTTCATCCTTACCAACACTCAAAGGTTGGTTAGTGACCACCTTAGCTATTGTGGCTCCTTCAGTCCTTACTTTCTTCTTGGAGTGGTCTGATTCTATAGATGAATCATCATTATCTACTTTAGCCCTCTTCTTCTCCAGTCTAGTACTCTTTTTCTTTATCTTTCTTCTCACAAGTTTTGCTTTCACTCTCTTAACCTTCGGTGAGGAAGTTGATTTCTTCACATGAGGTGTTGATGATGCTCTTGTTGAACTCCTAGTGGTTCTCAACATGAAAATAGGTGGAGGAGATGATGCCTCCTCAACATTATTTGGTTCATTCTAGACTGAACTGCTCTTATCTTTCTCCTCTACTTCCCTCCTCAACTTTGTCATTTGCTCCTTACCAATTCATTCCTTTTCTACAATGTTATCAACAATTTTCTTCACTTTTATGATTCTTGCTTTCTCTATCAATTCACTCTGAACCTTCTGATACTTCTCAAAATTAGTTTTGAACCTTTATGCCTTCAGATCTATTAGGAACTTTAGCATTTCTTCAACATACTGGTCAACAAGTTCGGGAATTACCTCATAAGCCATTGACTAAATCCACATTGTCCTTAGTTCTATTGCTTTCATACAAAATTAATCTATTTCTACCATAAAGCATACTTTTCAACAAGACTCTTTGGTATCCTCTCTCTTTTCTTCATTTTCTTTTGAAACATTTTGAAGTGACTAGAAATCAATTGATCTATTTCATCCTTCTTTTGCATTTGATAAAAATTAGAAATTTGAAGTGCTGCAAGAATGTTCTTTTTCTAAGTAATGTTTGAAACTTCAAGAAAGTAGTTCATCTGATAAAAGAACATGTGAACTATCAAAGAACCATACTTGAGTATCTATGACTTATCTTTCTTGATATTCTCTAGTAGTTGTTTCCTCAAAATCTCACAAATGTCAAATTACATGTCCTCCTTCGACATTCAGTGAGTAATGTGAATGATTGATGTTGAGATATTGTTCAATCTTCTATTGTGGTATACCTTGTAGCCAAGTATCATTGATGAAAATTTCACATCCAATTAGATAATGTCATTTAAATTAATCTCCCTTCTATTCCATTTAGATTGAGTTAAATTTTCCACAATGTCTTCCTTTGAAGATTTCAAATTAGGTCTTATAACCTAATTCACTGATGATGAAGGATCTACACCAAAAGTTGGTACGATCTATCTAGAAGCATCAATATGTTCTTTCTTGGTCTATGTCTTTTTCATTTCCTTTTGGGTTTCATCGACTAGCAAGTTTTTCTTTCCTTTGTCATTCGGTCCATTATTTTTCTCTCCTTCTTTGTTAGATCTACAATATCGAGCAATATGTCATATCTTCTTACAATTAAAACATATTTTGTTTATGTTTCCATTCCTTGTATTCCCTTCATTACCATTTCTTGCATTGATCTTTTCAACTAAACCATTCATTCTACAATTTCTAGCTATATGACTAGCATTGTTGCATTTATAACAAGTAACATTCTGATTCACATACCTTTGATTTTTTTTGTTTAGTCCTCAACCTGCAATTCCTTGAAATGTGACCTAAGTTATTGCATTTGAAACATGTAAGCTTACCTATGTTTGTAGGTCTTGTATCAAGTCTAATTTTTGGTCTACATTCATTGGATTTGTGCTCATACTTGTGACAGGTGAAAAAATAGCCTAAAAAAGGTGTAGTAAATGTATTTCTCTGGCATTCCCTTGCCCTGTGACCAAATTTGTTGCATGTGAAACATATGTCATTGAATGTCTACCCATTTTCTTTCCTTTTAGATGAATCCTTAGATTGCTCAGTTTGAGTTTCTTCAACACTTTTAGAACATTCTCCTTTTTCTAATCCCGAACCTTTCCTTTCACCATGTGGTCTTTGATTTGCAATCTATTCATCAAGTTTTACAATGCTAGATCTAAACTTTTTCTTGAATTTCTCCAGCCTCAACTAAATCTATTATTAGTATCTCATTAACTCTTTCCAACTCTTGCTCATTATGTTTAGATTCTTCAAGGTAGATCTGCAACTATCCAACTTTGTCATTCAGCTTGTAGCATTCTTCAACTTTAGCTTGTAAGAATTGTTCAAGAGTCTTCTTTGCTTATATTTCTTCAGTCATCTTGATTGTCATGGCTTCCATCTCATTCTTTAGGATGTCTCTTTCTTTCACAATCATATCATATTCTTTAGGTTTGTTCTCTCCATCAGATGTAGGGTCATTTCCTTTCTTTGATAACTGATCCACAAGTTCTTACCTTTTGTCTCTAGATTTCATTAAATTCTCTTTTAGATTATTAATGAATCTATCAACACTTTTCAATTTTTCTTCTAGATCAACTTGTCTAGATATTCAATTACATTCAAAAGTTGCTTATGAGTACTACTAGATGCTTCCATCTAGATCCCTCAAGATGTTAACTTTCTCCAAGGAACTAGGCTCTGATACCAATTGTTAGACTTAGGAAGCATCGAGGGGAGGGGGGGTGAATCGATGTAGTAGTGTTCTTAAATTTTCTTAACCAATTTCAAAACTTCAATCTACTAATAAATGAAAGTAAATAAAATAGAATAAGCACATAGAAAATCAAAACACCATGGTTTATTTTTTAGGAAAACTAGGTTAAGGGAAAAATCTTGGTGGGGATGATACCCACAAATATCTCACTATTGTAGTAATAAGTACCTTGTTAAAGGTATAATTTCATAAGAGGGGAATTCATGTGAATTTAGGATTACATCCTAGAGCTTATATCTCAATTACAAAACATTGATCTTGTCCTCATTCGGGTTCATCGATCAAATACAAATTACAATATAGAAAGGACTTATAGTCCCAAAATCAAACTGACTAGTAGCATCAATAATGCCAATAGAGTTCCAATGAAGCTCCAAGAATATCATAAACTAAAATGTCACATCAATATAGCTCACACACCATCACACAAACATCCATACTCTTCACATCAAAAACTCTATCTTATATACTCAATCATAAGCCCAAAACATCAACTAGGTTGGCTCCAATAAAGAAATATGAAATGTGTACTTCCTTGAGAAAAAAACACTAATCAAAACTCAATGCTAACTTGTACCAATCAAAAGTTACCATGTAGGAGGTTAGATCTAACTAGATCTATCATCCAACTGATCAGATCATCGATTCTATAGGATCGTTGATCGATCCAATATGCTACTTGTAATACCCCAAAAATGGGCTATAAGTTCATTAATCTTCTATATCGACACATCGAACGAAATTGACATCGAAGTCCTAACCAAAGGTACATCTGAACATCATCGAATCCTAATTGATTATCTCAAATTTTGCATCAGGGAATATTCCTAGTAATATTCCTAATTATCATAATTATCTTTGATTTAATGATTATTTGGCGATAAATCCTATTTATCCTAAAGTTTGATTAATTGAATATTCTCAATATTTAATTAATTAGATTTAATTCTACCACTTAATTGTTTAATTGAAGTTAATTATATTTATTCCTAAATTATATTATTTAATTTTGATAATAAATCCAAAATCCTATGAATAATTGATTAAATTCTTATTTAATTAATTAAAGCAAGTTGTCAATTTTTAATAATATTGTTTTTGAATAAAAGTTTGAAAAATAATTGATTAACCCATAAATCAATTGTTTTATTTTTAAAATTAGTTAAGTTGGAAATAAATCACTTTATTATTAAATTAATTCATAAATAAAACATGCACAATCCAGAAAAGCAGACAACTATCAATTATCAATTAAATCTAAACTCTATTTTGAGTTAAACTCTACTTTTTGCATGTTTTTGTGAATTAAATATCCTTTATTTAAAAATAACTCAAAAATCAACCTGAGTTATTTGGGTGATTTATGGCTTTTTTTCCCATGCACCTCCAAAGCCCTGGATTTCTATAAATTAAGGCTTCAGCTCATTCCAAATCATCTCATAATTTTGTGAGCTTACTCTGCCAAAATCGTCTACGAATTGCACAACTATTTTGAAGAATTGGAATTTGGAGAATCAAAGCTTATTGCGAATCAAGGCTATTGTGAGATCAATTTGGTTTTTACATTCATTTAGATTCATTTTCATATCATTGTTGGATCAATTTCATATCAGTTCATTCTAGATTAGATTCATATCAAGTTTTCATCATATCATTGCATCTAAAACTCAAAAAAATAGATTAATTGCATTCATATTTCATATCAGTTTTGCATTCAAATCCTTCATTTAGGTGTCGTCAAGGTCACTGATCTCGATACAATCTAAGAACATCATACTCGCACCTATTAGAAGGCAGTAAATCATCTGGTTAGTTTAGCTTTCAATTCATTGCATGATTTCAATTTCAACTAACCTCTAATGTTTTACTGAAGTGTTGTGTCTACAGATCAGGTACAAAATTCACACACACACACTACTAGCTCGCATAAGGTAATTCTTTGTCAATGCAATATAGAGTGAATCACATCTCCATCGAACAACATCATAAAAACTTGTGATCATATGGATAGACAAAACACGATGTCTATTATCAATCTCTAACTTCAAAACATCTAATACTTGGACCTCTCTTTGTATGTTCTCGATCTCTGAACCTGTATCCAGAATTCTTCCTCATACTTAGTTGTTTTCATCACCAAAACTTTCGGTAGATAAAATATTTGACAAGTGATTAAGAGTGAAGAATGTAGTTGTCATCAATGATACCATACACTGCATTACAAGGTAACTCTTGCCAACATCTAGTTGTTGAAAGAAGGGAACGCTGAGAGGGGAAGGGGTGAATCAATGTTCTCAACAATTTTAACCTTAATAACCCAATTCACAAATCATTTTATGCATGAGCTGAAAAACTAAAATGTATAAGTATAAAACAAGTAAGCACACAACCATAACACATGGATTTTTATAATGGAAATTTTGTTAGGAAAAAAAATACAATGGGGATGACACTCACAATCCAATACTTTATAGAAATATTGTCTTACAATCAATTAGAATGCACAAGCATTCAGGCTTACCACGTATAAATCACTGCTTAATACATTATGGGATACAACCTAAAATAGAGAGGCTCACTACCCTTACAAAGATCAATACAATGATCAATATATAGTAAACTATCTAAAATAACATCTAACAATGTCTTATTACTATTCCATGTAAGCTTAAAACATAGATCTGATACCCTATTTCATTGACTGCCATTTATCTTTGTTCTTCATTGATCAGTAAATTAGATCTGCAAACCCTTCATAAACCTTACACACTACAAATTTTGCACAACTAATCATGCATCAACAATAATCAACCGCATCTTCATAACTTAAATCTTCAATTTTATACTTTCACAATCCCTAATTTGATCTCAAAATGTCGACATAAAACTTTCTTGGGATATGTAAACTATTTTCCCCTTAACTGCCAAAAACAAAATTGAAATACCATTTTAAATAAAGATAATCATTATTGTAACCTTATACATGTTATCTCAACTAATTTCAATATTCTTTAACCACCAAAAACATTTTACCAATTTGCACAATAAGATTTTTCACCATGTCAGTCTGTTTTAACTGTCAACCTTGAAAACTGACACTTAGATGCATGTAACTTCTACATGCCAAAAGATATTTCTATGAAACTTTGGGATTAGTAATAATATACCTAAATCATTCTTTCTTTGGATTCACACCCAAAAATACTACTCTTGGAGTCTCCGCCAATCCAAAAACTATCTGCATTGGAATAACACTTTATTCTCTACCCTATACTTAATCAAAATTCAATCTGACTAGTGATCTAATCACCTAGTGAGTTGATCATGTGGCAGTATGATCCAAATACTATAATATTGTCATCAACAATAACACTTCATGCATATGATCATGTCTCTTTCCACCTTTCCAACAATCTCCCCCTTTGGTATTGATGGCAACACTTAGTGAAAAATCTTCTAAGTGTCCCAAAACAAAATATACATCACCCCAAAAGGATTCAATCCTAACTCTCATACCTCCCCCTTAGATATATCTCTATACATTTGAATGCACATTTTTCACTTGCCTACAGTCCCCCTTTGACATCAATGACAAAGAGATCAACTGCCATACCAAAACTTCACGAGAAGCTTGTGCAATAACTCTATGTATGTCACATATTTACAAACAAAAACTTCTTATTTACGTCATTGAGAAGATATCTGCACAAAGTATTTTCAACAATTGTAGAATGTTTTCCCATCCCTGCTTCAGACTTCTCAACATAGTAATAAGCCCATTGAACAAATAAGATTTGGCTTATGCCTTCTTTAGGTTGAGTGGGGTTGAGTTTTTTAATGCTAATTATGCCTCCTTTAATGCATTAA
This sequence comes from Chamaecyparis obtusa, assembly GCA_027943335.1. Lineage (NCBI taxonomy): Eukaryota > Viridiplantae > Streptophyta > Pinopsida > Cupressales > Cupressaceae > Chamaecyparis > Chamaecyparis obtusa. The sequence continues at coordinate 712,653 of BSBK01008015.1, read as the reverse complement.
ATAAAGTTTGAAGTTTGGGTTCCATCAAACTTCTAACTCTTTTACCTTCCTAGTAATTCTACTCTTTTATCTAATCAAGTACTTGACTTTCAAGATTAAATGTTGAAGAAACTAAAGGATCAAATGATTGAGCAATTTGTTCTACCCTCTATACACAATCCTTAATTTTCTTCTCAATATCATCAATGAATTTAGACACATGGAATAAGGACTTATAAATGTTACCACCTTCATTTAGAGCAACGTGAATATCCTTGATGCTTGTTTCCAATACTTCTCTATCATAAGATAAGGTAACCTTGAGTTCAACAAACCTCCTTTCATCAATTTATCTCGTTACCTTAACTTATTAACCTTCTCAAATGATTGAAATTGTGATCTTACTACGTCCATTAGGTTCTCAAAGGTTTTGAAGGGACTTTCTGTAGCATCTTGGAAAAATGTTGGTACTAGCTTCTCAAGTACTTTAGATAGCTCCTCCATCAATTTGCTCTCCTAAAGGTAGTTCTTCTCCATTTATTCCCTTGCTTGAGCTTCAATAAGTTGAGAAAATTTTGGATTTTACAGTGGTGAGAGTATAGATAGATTAATTGGCCCTTGAGGGATTTGAGAATCAACTTCCATGTTTTCAAATTTCAAATATCCCTTCATTGATTTTCTAGAGTCTCTTGCCTCCATGACTTCCTTTCCCTTGCCAACAATGTCAACCTTGTTATTAGTTTGAACATCGGTATCCTTTGTTGCTAATGGCATCATTATGTTTAAAGTTTTGATACCCTCTACCTATTCAATCCTTTCAAGTTCATCATCATTCCTTGTCTTAACTTCTACTTCCTTATCCTTCTCTCTTTTTTGCCTCCTCCTCCTTTTCAATGTTTGCTTCCTTTTCCTTCTTTTTTTCCTTCTCTTTCTATTCCTTATTATCCTTCTCCACTTTGATATTTATCCCTATTCTGTCCTCAAGAATATCCATTACAGTATCAGGTTGATTAGTTGTATCTTCTGGTATGGCAATTGCATCATTAACAATATCTGCAATTGGTATATCAGGTACATCCACATCACTTACTGCAACAATAGTAACAACTGCAATACTTACTTTGGCTTGTTGTACTTGCACATCACTTCCCTTAGTCCGTGTAACTTGCACATCACTAGTCTTTCCTTGTGTCACTAGAGCACTACTTGTGTTGACTTGTTTCATCTGCACATCTCTTAGAATACTTATTGTGGGGAGACCTAGTTCTAGAGTTGAAGAACTTGCCCCTGGATCCTTAGGTATGGTCTAATACTCATTCTTTTCCAAGTATATCCCCATTATTTTATCAGTCTCTTTAAGGATTTTACTTGTCTTTCCAAGCATCAATATATGCATTCTCTATTTGCTCCTAAATTCAGGTGCAGATGCTTGAGAATTCTCTTCACCTCATTTTCAACTATGATTGGACATAAGTTAACTAATTATTTCTCCCTTATCCTCTTATCCTCAGCAAGTGCATAAGCTTTCCTTGCATCTATTACGATGAAAAGACTTTCAAGAACCTCTAACTCAATTACAATTAATGCATTTTTAAATCTAGACACATATCTTATTACTACTTCCTCAATTTTTCTTTTACCCTCATCATCAAACTTATCGTAGAACTTAGAAACTAAATTTAAAGTACCTTGTGATGAAATACTATTTATTACATCATTTACATACATACCATGTTCATCTGATGCAAATTTTGCATCCTTGCTCACCTGAGTTGCTTCATAAAAAAGATTAGTGCACTGATGATTTTGTGGGAGTCTTCCTTTGTCTTTGAATGTCTTGATTTCTTCATCTGATTCAGTGGCTTCATCAGCATCATCCTTAATGATTACTTCATCTTTCTTCTCCTCACTCTTCTTTTCATCACTCTTCTTCTCTTCACCCTTTTTCTCTTCTTTCTTCTTCACAATTCCCCTTCTTAGTTGGCTTCCATTCAACTATTTTCTTAACTTCCTTCTTCTTCATCTCTAGTTTCTTTTGGCATAATTCTTCTCCTCAACTTTCCTCTTGACTTATTTAGTTTTGGGTGTTCTCTTTGTTTCCTTAGAAGGTGAAGATGATTTGACCTATTTAGTAGTTGTACTCCTTGTTTTCCTTGATCTGGAAGGTGAGGGATCAGAAGTTGTGCCTTCAATCTCCACTATTTTTTTTGCAGTACCTTGCTCTACTCTAACTTGTGCAAGCTTTATTTTTTTAGATGTAATCCTTGCACTTTTAGCTATATTTTCTACTACCTTCCTCACTCTCCTTGCAGACACTGGCTCTTGGAAGTTCACGTGTAAATTAAGGCTTTTCTCCTTATATGTCTCAAACCTTTCTTTAGTAGGGTTTCTTGGCTTCTCTAAGAGGTCATCAACATACATAATTAATAGTTGTTCAATCCACCTCATAGACCATGGGCATTATCCATGAGGCCCTAGGCTCCACCACCTCCATCAAACATTAATCAGTGTCCACCATTAAGTAGATGACATATTCATACTTCTCTACAACTAATTTAGGGATTTTATCCCTCGAGTGCATCATCTTTTGGAATCCTCTAAAATAGCCCCAAATAGTAGCAACTCTCATTATCTCATCCGTGTTATATGTTTTTTTCCATTATTTGGACTGTAAATGGCCTACCAATTTTCCAATCAACAAGACATGTGTTAGGAAATTATTTCATGAAGTAGAATAATAGGCAGAAGATGAGTGTACCAAATTTGAAGACATTCTTCTTTTCCTTGTTAATCCTCTCTAGGTTGTCTATCAACTAAAGTCTCATGTTATCGCAAAGATCATATTCTTTATCTTCCTTCAACATCTCATAAGCAATGTAAATTACAATTGCTGACACATAATTATGTCTACTTGAGTGATAAACCTATTAAAATATCACCATGGATTCAAATGTAACATCATGCTTAATGATATCACTTATTAGCATTCCCTTGTCATCAGTTTTTGCTCTTGTTGCATCATGAACTATATCATTCTTAATAGATTTGAGTACAAGAACTTTTCTAGATGCCCACATACCTATTACCGCTTGAATTTCTTCCTTTGTGATCTTAAATGTTTGTGCATGAGTCAATCAAATGAACTCCCCATGAATTATACTCAACACATATCTAATCCATTCAACATCTTTAATTAGTTGAAACCTAGCAAACTGATTGAATTTATTCATGGCTAGGGTTTGGAATTCTAGTTTCAATTATTGACTAGAGTTTGATAACTTCAAGGTATACACATCCTTTTATCTATTTCTAGGTCATTGATTGGTGAACGTATGTAAGCCCTAGTGTCTTTTTAGTGTAAGACCCCATATGGCAAATTAGAAAACACACACTTCAGATCTACTTCAACATCCTTCTATGAATATTTCTTGAATTCATGTCATGGCATATCCTTTACATTAACAATTTGAGGAGTATCCATTCTGAAAATTCAATTTTACAAAGATATGTGCAGAGAAAATACCTTTTTGTTGATCTAGGGTTTGTGCATGAAATGTTTGAAACAATTGCTTCACTGCTTTGATCTTTGTGGAAATCACCTTTAGAGCTCTTCAAACTCATTCTCTTGGATGCAAAATGAGAAACAAGAATCTCAAATTTGATTTTGTATCCCACTTTACCTAATCTTTATTTGTAATAAATTCTTTGCATACTAATTATTTCTCAAACCCTCTATTCACTATTTGTCTCTCTAAAATTGGTTGTACACCTTCAAATCAAATCAAAATTATTCTATTCCAACTTGAATACCTATGTATTTATCATCTTCAACTTCTTCGTACCTAAAAGATGTAGGCATCAACATTTTTAGGGGATTCCATTTGATTTAGCTTATAAGCTCCCCTTAGGCCAAAGGCCTAATTTCAATTCCCCGAGGAATTGACAACACCTGATCCAGATGTGGACCTATCTAGTGTGTTCTCATTATTTTCTTATGTGTTATTAGAGCTCTTCTTCCTTCGTGTTTTCTTCATTTGTCTACGCACTTCCTCAACATCAACTTTTTCCTTTCATGTGTCATTCATTTGCTCATTTATGCCTTTGTCAACTTTTTCTTTATTACTTCCATTATTGCTTCTGCATAACTTTGCAATATGGCCAGATCCATTACATTTGTAACAAACAACATTCTTTTATACTTTGTTGACCATATGATTCCTTCTTGTTCCACAATCTATTGCAACATGACCAAATCCATTGCATGCATAAAACTTGATCTTGTTCTTATTGTTAGTGTATCATCTTAAAATGAAAGCACTTCCATGATAAGAGCATTTATCCCTCTAAGTAAGTGGTTTGAGGTCATGTTAAGCACCTTGATCAGGTCTTTTCATGTATTTGGCTTTCTCCCCGCTTTCCACTTCTTTTCTGCACTTGATTTCTTCATTCTAGGTGAAATTAGGGATAGGATCTCAAGGATTCTCCTAAATTTCCCTCTTTTGTGGCTCTATTTTCTAGGTAGGACTTAGAAATAGGTCCTCCTGGCCTTCATCATAGTCATCATAGGATTTTATGCTTATCCTTGGCATTCTATCATGTTCTGGTATCATTTCTAGGTCTTCGAGCATCCCCGGGACCTTTTGTCCTGATTCTGACTGGATTTGGGACCAGGGTCAGATTTGAGGTCAAACTTGACTAGGTCAAGATCGAGCTCAAACTTGACTAGGTTAGGATCGAGCTTGAACCTAACCAGGTCAGTCCCAACCTTGATTTTTCCCCCTTCCTTCAAATTTCCAGAATCCTTGATTTTCGGGTATCGGGCTTTCGGGATATTTGTTTTCCCGCCTCCGGGTCGGCCATTTTGGGTTTTAGAATGGTAAATCCTCTAATTGCATTTAATCTAGGTATATTTTATAAATTTTAGGACTTAATTGGGATTTAATTCTCCAAGGTGGCCCCTCTAGAGGATTGTGCCCTAGTTCACTATAAAAGGAGGTCTTCCTCTCTCATTTTCTCAATCCACTTTCATGATCAAGACATCAAGTTTTCATATCTCATCTCATCTCAAGAAATTGCAAGCTCTCAAGCATTCAAGCAAGTCTTCAATCATTCAAGTGTCCAAGCATTCATCCATCAAGGAGATCCATTGTTAGCTATTAAAGGATTCAATCTCTTTGGAGCCCCCTTGCAGATCCATCCTTCTACATTCATCCAAGCCTTCTCATATGCAAAGATCATGTCAAGATTGGTGTTGAAGATCAAATGTCATTGATTGGAGAAATCCTACATTCATTCTACATCCATTGAAGCATTCCTACTTGTGGATTTGAGGATTTGAATCCTCTACAAGGACTTCAACATAAGCAAGGTGATTTGTTTCAATTACTTTGTTTATGCACATTACATTTCAATTCAATTTCAAGGTTAATTCTTAAACTGGAGTTTGACCAGGGCAAACCCCCCATACAACAAAAACCCCCATTTTCTTGTAGGTATAGGTGTGGGATTTTGGATCTGAGAGCGAATTTGGATACCCTTTTCGGCGAACTTTCGAGATCTGTGAACAAAGACAGAATCGACCTTCAAATAAAGAATCTAGCCTTTGACCTTTTATGAGGGTCAAAGTCGACCTAAGCTCATCTTGGAGAAAGATTTCTCGGTTTTCTTTGACTCAACATTTCCAGTCCAGAATAGGTTGCAAAATTGCTTGAAAGTACACACAGACATCAGAAAATGACATTTTCCAGATCTGCCCTAATTTAAGGTTAGTATTTGCATTTCAATTATTTCAGATTTCAAGCTTAATCCAACTATAGGGAAGTATAGGGTTTCTCTCTCTCTTTCATATTCTTCATAGATTGATTCGATTGTTCGTTAACCTTTTGGTTGATCAAATTGGATCTCTCCTTTGGGAATTTGGATTTAGGAGTGAATCTCATATTTCCCCCACACACTTACACATATAGAGGTGATTCCAAATTACCTCTATTTAGTTAGAAGACTCATTCACAACAATACAACACTCATTTTCCTTATGACCATGATTGTGACACTTCAACATTAACCAGAAAGGATGCATTGTTATGATTTTCCCTATTCTACAATGCATGGCTTTATTACCAAATTTATTATAGATAAAGCACTTATCGTTGAACCTTTGTGCATTAGGTTTTCTTGTTGGTGTCTTCTTTTCTTCTTCTTCTTAGATCTAGGGTTTTCTTGGTCATATCCAAACTTTTAGAGCTTTCACCTTCTTCAAATCCAAGTCCGTGCTTATTATTTTTACTCCTCTGGATTTCAAGCAATGAATCAAGCTTTGTAGTGTTGATCATAAACTTCTATTTGTAGTTATTTAGAATCACCAATTCATCTCTTAGTTCTCCAATATCATTTGCATCATGCAAATTAGCCACAAGTATGTTGTACTCATCAGATAGTTTATTGTACTCATGAAATTTCTCCTTTAGGGCTTGGCTTAGGTTCTCTTCATTCTTCTTCTCATTCTCAACTTCCTTAGTCATCATCATCACCATAGATTTCATCTTATTCTTCAGGACTGCATTTCCATGCTTGAGTTTTTCACATTCTTCAATCTTATCCTTCATATGTTGACTCAATTGTTCATCATATGAGCTCTCACTACCCTTTAGCTTTTCGGGCTCACATAGCTCCTTTCTTCTTTCCTTAGCTCGCTTCAACTATGATTTCAATGGCTTAATATAGATCTCAACTTCTCTTAGGTTCTCTTCCAAATATGCAACTTCAACTTTTGTCTAATCAAGATCTTCTAATGCAACTATGAGTTGTTCATGCAAAATTGAACCCATTCTTCCTTCCTGGATCACCCTCAAGTTGTTGGCTTTGTCCAAGAGACTTGGCTTTTATATGAATTGTTGAAAGAAGGGAACACCCTTGAATCCATTTTTCCTTCCTAGATCACCCTCTATATTTTTGGTTTTCTCCAAGGAACTTGGATATGATACCAATTTTTGAAACAAGGGAACACTGAGAGGGGGGGTGAATCTTTGTTCTCACAATTTTAACCTTAATAACCCAATTCACAAATTGTTTAATGCACGAGCTGAAAAACTAAAGTGCACAAGTATAAAACAAGCACACAACCATAACACGTTGAATTTTATCATGGAAACCCTATTAAGGGAAAAACCATGGTGGGAATGACACCCATAAGACAATACTCTACAAAAATATTTTTTTACAATTAGTTAGAATGCACACACATTTAGGCTTATCGCCCAGATCTCACTGCTTAATAAAAAATGGGCTATAACCAAAATAGAAAGGCTCGTTGTCCTTGCAAGGATCAATACAATGATCAGTATATAGTAAACTCTCTAAAATAACTTTTATCAATGTCTCATTACAGTTCCATGTAAGCACAAAATATAGATTTGATACCCTATTTCATTGGTTGCCCTTTATCTTTTTTCTTCATCAATTAGTAAATCAGATTTGCAAACCCTTCATAAACCTTACACACCATAGACTATGGGCCACTAATCATGCATCAACAATAACCAACCACATCTTCATAACCTAAATCATCGATTTTATCCTCTTGCAATCCCTAATTCGATCTCACAATGTTGACACAAGCTTTCTTGGGATATGTAAATTACTTTTCCCTTAATTTCCAAAAACAAAATTGAAATACCAATTCAAATCAAGATAATAATTAATTTGACCTTATATATGTCAACTCAATTGATTTGAATATGATTTGACCACCAAAAATGTTTTACCGATTTACACAATAAGATTTTTCACCATGTTAGCCTATTCTAACTATCAACCTTGAAAACTGACACTCAAATGCACATAACTTCTAAGCGCCAAAACATATTGCTAGGAAACTTTGGGATTAGCAAGAATATACCTCAATCATGCTTCCTCTAGATGTGTACCCAAAAATATTATTCTTAGTCTCCACTGATCCAAAAATTGTATGTGCTTGAAGAACACTTTGTTCTTTGCCATGTACTTAACCAAAATTCAATCTAACTAGTGATCTGATCACCTAGTGAGTTGCACATGTGGGAGTAGGATCCAAACGCTATATTATTTCCATCAATTACAACACTTCATGCATATGACCATGTCTCTTTCCATCTTGCCAACATTGGTAAGGGGTGACTATCTTTCTAGAGGATGCAAATCTAGGTATACATATTGTATTCCTTTTTTATCCAATGCTTCATCTGCCTTAACAAAAACTCCTAGTTTGTTGCCTTTGTTCTTTAGAATTTCATGATCCCAATATTCATGAGGGAGGTTTCTCAACCTAATCCATACCAAAACTTTTCTAATGCCTTCTTTTTTAGGGTCAAAGTTTGGGGACCAATCTTTGATGTAGATTCCCTTTCCCCCCATCATGAATGGACTATTGTTAATAATCCATTCTTTATATTTTTTTGTAGGGAAAATGACTAGGTAAAAACCATTTGAGAGGGTTTTTAGTACACACTCTTTCCCCCAATGTTTATCATACTAGATTCTTACTTTGTTAAAGGTCATTCAATCCCCATTCCATTTCATGAAAAAGGCATTTTCCTTAAAAAACCTAACTGAATCAGTCAACTCATTGTTGCCTATTAACATAGAAACAACTTGAGCATGTTCAAAAAATTTACTTACCTTGCTCATGTCCATTTGGATCTCTTGACTTGTAGGGTTTTGAAATTTCCTTTCAATATTTCTGAAGTCAAAACCACCTTCCAATTGCATCATCCCAAATCCTTGATTGTGCCTTTGTGAGTTCTCCCTCAGCCATCGACTACCATTTTCCAAATGAAAATCTATTTTCCCTATTTGTCAGAGCCTTCCATGCACACAACAACATAATCCCCATTGGTTTTTGCAAACCGACCTGAACCCGTCTGTTGAAGGGCCAACCAATTTGAGCACCTCCATTGTATCACAATCTTGGGCATCTGCAAAACCCTATCTCACTCTGCCTCTTTGCCATATTATATTTTTATTATTACATAATAAACTTTTAAGATGATTATTAATTTTTTTAATATTAATAATAATATAATTATAAATTATAAATTATAAATATTATTAATATATTATAAATATAATAATATGAAAATAATAATAAAAATTATATATATTTAATAATTCACTAAAAAATTGGGGTTCACATTACAAAGCAGTTGAAGTTGCATTTTGTTTTAACATAGAGGTCTTGTGGTTGCCTCCCTTTTAGTTTATCAATGACTACATCAATGCATGAATGGGGGTAGTTTGGTCTTGTGGTTCACCAACCAAAGGGCTTTCAAGGTGTGCAAATGCATGCTCAAGAAGTTGACGAAGATGTTGTTCAGAGTACCCACATTAGCATATACTTCTGGTCATTGATGGAGTCTATAGAGAGACAAAGGTGCATTTATCTCAAGGTGGTTTGTTTGATAGAGTCAACAGACAATACCAACTTAGGATTTCTATTGACAAACACAATGGGTGCTCTATGTTGCGTAAGAGATATGAGGAGGAGCCATCTGAGAGTTAGAAGAGGACACACCAGTAGAAAATGGGAGACGCAAGGAGAGGTGTTTACAACATGGAGAGTGTGCATAGGGAGACATAAGGGTGAAAGACCAAATAGATTAGGTTCCGCGACAATCTAAACTATGGAGGGATTAGTAGAGGAGGCACTTAATTTACCTTAGAGAGATTTTAGAAAGAGACAAATCTAGGTGTTAATGCCTCAATAATTGCAAACATTACTACTGGGATGGGGTCCCCCAATGTGACCCCACTGGTTCATAGCTATAGTCAAAAGTATTTACTAATAAAAAATAATAACTCACTAAAAAACTATTGTCTAAATAATAAATTAAGTTTTACACACACACACACACACACACACACACACACACACACACACACACACACACACACACACACACATATATATATATATATATATATATATATATATATATATATATATATATATATATATATATATATATATATATATATATATAATTTAGTTAAATAGTTGCTAAGGTAAACACCCTTTATATTGATATCCAAAAATGTTTACATGCATGCACAACCAACTTCAAAATGTCTTATTTGTGAAATTCATCTCTCTCCTTATTGACATTTCTACTAATTACTATACCCAACCCCCAAAATGGCATGTGGTTGTATACGTTTGCAATATTTGATATAACAGATAAATACTACACCTGCTACTACTACCCTTATACCCTTTTGGAAGAATATAGACAAAATGTACCATCTAGAAAAACTAGAATTTATAGAGAGCCACCAAATCTCCATATGTCACTAATCAATATAAGAAAAAGAAAAAATTTCATGGCTACATCCCCGCTTCCACTTCCTCTCTTGCCATCTGAGCTGCAAGAGCATAAGCCACCGCCAGACATTCATTACCACATCCATCATGAGCAAGGCTTGTCCTTTCCTCCCCAACATCCCTATTATTATTTTCCAACCAATCTTCTTCCTGACCCAAATCCCACTCCTCTTCACTTTCATTCACAATTTCCAACCTCTTAGCAAGCCCTTATTGATACCATCGAGACATAAAAAAAATATGATACTACACTCCATGTCATCCCAACACATTCTCAATTTCTCATGTTGAAGAGTGCGGGCGATAGGAAGTTTCCTTGCCTCCACACCACAACCACACGACATGTAAACATTTTGCAAGATTGAAGTGAACAAATTACCATTTACATTGTCCAAAGCCATGCCAATTTCTCCTAAGAAGGCATGCTTAAAGACCATTTTGTAGAGCCTTTTCACTTTAGCCTTCAATACACCCATATATAGTATATGAGCCAAAAACATCATTGTGACGCTAATGTTCACCCTGTAGTAGCAATAGACCTTTAAAACTCCTCCAACACTTTTTTAGGCACACATAGGAAAAGAGGTTGACTCAACTCGAGGACATATAACAACCTCTTATTAGTGACCTTTCCTAGGAATGCCATTTGCCTTGTGGTTAATTCCAAAAGAACAGGTGTGACCATCTTTCGTATTAACTTCAGACTGCTAAAACTATAAGAAACTATAGAAGTCACTCATCATTAAATAGTTGCTTGCCAGAGAGTGTAATGATGGAGCCATTGTACGCGGTAAATAAATATCTATTTGGCATGTCATCCCAATCTTTGGCCTAATATTAATGAATTTGGCCTTGATGTGAATAGTTTCCATCACATATGTTTACCACACCTAATAATTTGTATTGAGAGATCCATATATCCCACATTTGTCAAATATACCATCTCCATATGAGCTGAGTTAATAGCTCGTGAAATAAAGTGACAAAAGGGCACACTACATTTAATGATTATAGGTGGCACACATGAGTTATCATATACCAATGCACCTATTTAGAAGCCTTACAACTCATTTTCCTAATTAGCTCTAACCCCTTGCTCAATTTCCAGTTGGGTGCACAATTCTTCCTATAGCATTTATGGCAATCAAGGAATCCCAAAGTCAAGATGATTTTTTTTTTCAATTCCTAACTCTATGACCAGTTCTAGTCCCCTCGAGGATGCTCTAATTTCTACCATGTTATTTGTTGCTTTACCAATGTTCTTTGATCTTTCAAATAACACTAATACCTGTACACACTAAAATGGTGCACTTCTATGAACCATTACATGCAAGGTTGCTCAAGAATGAGGCCTCACAAAGTGGCTCATAGCTCTCTATGCATGGAGTTGCAAGGTTGAAAATTGCTCTCAGCTAGAGCTACAAACTTGTGACCTTGCTAGTCAACCATACAATGAGAGATTCAAGTGAAGACAAGGGAAACAATGCCAATATCTCCAAGAATCACTATGAAATGTAATGCAATGCAACTAAAATGAAGATGCAAATGTGCAAGCTATGCTATGAAAATGGAAGTACAAACTAAGCTATGAAATGGAAATATCAATGGATTAAAAATCCTTCCTACTTAGACTATGTGAGCTTATTCTATTGCATAAAAGGAAACTAAATTAATATGCCATTATCATGCAACTAAGAAAGTAAATATGCAACTACAATGAAATGCAACAAGTCTTCAATGTCTTCAAACTCCAAATGCACCTAAAACCTGCAGCATAACATTAGCATAAAACAAGTGGTATGCAAATGGAGGAGAGAGCTCTCCTTTTATAAGAAATGGACCATTGAGATTAAGAGGCAAAAAGTCTTAATCGGCGGTGGAGCTTGAAAGAGGAGCAATCCATGTGCACAAGTATCCTCCAATGAGAGTGAAGTGTTGACTTTTGAGCCTCATGTGAGACAAAAAGTGTTTTTTTTTTATTTTATAAAATATGAATAATACTTTATTTGTGCAACATAGGATAAGAGGAAAATGTGGGCTTTTTATTTAATCAAAAGGGGAGGAAATATTCCTTTTAATGAAATAAAGACTTAGGATAAATGGTTAGCCCAAGGATAAAAATCCAATATATGATTGAATTAAGTTTTGATCAAGAAATTGATATTGTTGAAAATATTGATTATTGATAAAAATGATTCAGGATTGATAAATTGAATAAATGGGGCCCAAAGTCTAGGCGACCATTTTTGGGTGCATACATTTGCCCCTCTTTGACTAATGTGTGATCGATTTGGGAACACATGCAGTCAAAAAATGAAGTTGAAATGTGAGATCGATTTGGGATCACAAAACAACTCAGATATGAGGTCGATTCAGGATCACATCCGGACAAAGCATAAACAAAGGCCTTTGAACATGAGGTCGATTAGGGATCACATTCAAAGTAAGAGATAAGAATCTCAAATTTGAGCGAAAGCTCACAAAAGATGTCTGAATCAAGAGGATCAAGAGAATCAGGGATGAGAATCCCATAGGTACTGCCCCCTCGGAATCGAAATCGAAATCAGGTAGAGAGGAGAATAGTGAATTGATAAGGATTTGATCAAATTAAAATGAAATCATAATCGAAGGTAAGGGTCAAATAGGTTAACCATTAGGCAATAAAACATGCCCCAGCCTGACTGAAAAGATGTAGTCAAACGTGAGAAATGAGGGAATGGAATGAATATGAATGAAAGACTAGAAGTTTGGAAGACATGGAAATGAAGAAATGACGATGCCCCAACAAAGATCGAAGGATTAGGCCTCAAAAGATCAGTCAACTGTGCAGAAGGGGGGGAAGATTTTGAAACATAATTTTGACTATCAAGATGACCTCAAATTTTGATTTTGAGTCTGAAAATGGATCCAGGACATCAAAATTAGCTCGGGGTGCAATTTTTGCGCAATTCTGAGGTGTTTGGAAAATGAGGTCAAAAAGTTAAAAGGCTATAAAAGGGGTCAAAATGTCATTTTCAAAAATCATTTGTCTTTTAGCGATTTGAGAATTGTCAGAGCTTAGAAAGAGAAAATGGCCCAGCAAGCAGGAGTTCCTGTCCACAGACATCGATTCGAGTGCACCCGGTTGCACAACCAGCCACCACAGTATCCTGCCCTGGTATGTTTTTGAAAAACTTGAGCTTTTTGAATCATTTTTTGCATTTAATAGCTTATTTTAGCACGTTTTTCAAATTTTTAAATTTCAAAAATTTTTGCTAGGCGAAATATCGCGTGATACTTTAGAAGTATCGTGCGCTTTGGGGAGAAGTATTGCGCGATACTTCTCGGGTCCCCAAAGTATCGCGTGACCTAAGGCACCAGTATCGCACGATACTGGGTGAAGTATCGCGCAGTATAAGGTTTATCGCCCCGCTATAGGGAGAAGTATCGCACGATACTTCTCCAAAAAAAGAATATCGCCCAGTATAAAATTTTGATTTTTAATGCATTTTTGAGCAAAAATGACATGGGTCTAGACAATGTTACATTTTTGAGATGTTTTATACTGAGTTTTTAGACATCCATCATGATATGTGCTAACAACTAGCTTGGTTTTGGCTTGCAGGAGGTCTTTCCGATGCTCATCATCAGAGCGCCGAAGGTGACAGGATTGCGGTGTGTCCAAGATCTGGATGATCCGGGCAATGCCGACATCAGAGCGATGAGATTCAAATATCTGCTTAGATACCCATATATCCGAGCGGACCATGGGTTGTTGACTGCTCTTGCCGAGAGATGGCATAGTGAGCACAACACCTTCCATCTGCCTACTGGAGAGGCGTCGATCACTTTAGAGGACGTCTATAGGATCTTACGTGTGCCATGCCATGGCAAGCCGGTGAGTATAATCATGTTTTAAGATCTAATCATAAATATAATGTTTCCATATGATGAAAACTGACATGATTCGTTTATTGGCACAGGTGTACTATGATCAGGATGCTACTGAGGGGCGCTGACTGGTGCAAGAGATGTTCCAGGATGTCACTATTCTGGATAGGCATATCAGCTGGGAGAGGCTGATAGACTATTTCGGCAGAGACTACCCAGTGCCATGTATAGTGGCATCTATTATCTCGCAGATCTTGATGACTGATTGCAGTCAGAAGGGTTTCTCGCTCGGATGGGCGACTATTGGTGGACTTGGTCGGCAGGCCGCGACGGATGGCATGGGGTCCTGCCATATTGGCAGAGATGTACCACGAGCTGCACGAGATCGTCTACAAAGTCGATCAGACATGGGCATGCGGTGCCATCCTGGCACAGGTATGGGCATGGGAGCACATCGCTATGGTGCGCCCTAGGGTTCAACCGAGGGAGAGGAGGTACCCCTACATCTACAGGTACCTCAGGTTTATATCACATGCCTATTTTGGAGATGTGACATATTATAGACAGGTTCTAGATGAGATAGCCTCTTTCACATGGAGGCTCTACAGGGAGGTTGAGGTTTGGGGAGATGCAGCCGATGAGCTGAGTTATATGCTGTGCAGTCGGCCACTGGTAGGTCGGTATGCAGAGATAGTTGAGAGATTCTGCATCACTCGGGTATGGTGGCAGTTCGGGAGGCAGCAGTGAGTCTGGACAGAGACTACCACATATGCCAGGGCCAGAGATGAGGAGGGTCATGGGTGGCTACCCATGTTGGATTATCAGCAGGCTGTCGCGGAGACAACAGGTATCAGGAGCGAGCCCTGGGAGTATTTCCCAGATATGGCAGATGCAGGGGCTGATGGAGCCTATAGAGTAGAGCGGTGAAGGGTGCCATTCCCTCGGTTTACAGTACCAGATGCACAGGTACCAGTGCCGGGAGGAGATGGAGGGGGTGACGGGGGAGATGGAGGAGACGGAGGGGACGGAGGAGAGGGAGGGGGAGAGGGAGGGGATGGAGGAGATGGCAGGAGGGGGAGAGGGAGGAGGATGGAGAGAGGAGAGGGGTTGAGATCAGGTGGCCAGAAATGGTCACGGGGACAGCGATCAGCGACACCTGAGGAGGAGGCGAGACCAGCTCGCCGGTAGGCGGAGGCACAGCAGGATCAGCCTGCGGGGGGAGAGGATCTGAGAGCCCAGATACAGGCTCAGGAGGCAGAGATACAGTGGCTCCAGACTACTATAGCCGTGAGAGATTAGCAGCTACTGGATCTGAGGGCAGAGCAGGATCATCAAATATCTGATCTTAGGGCAGAGATAGCACGCCGTGAGGCGATGGCACAGGCCGAGGCACTAGAGCTCCGACAAGAGTCAGCGAGAGCAGCCTATTATCATGGGCTATATCTGCAGGCCGTCCCAGAGGGTGAGAGAGCACCATCATACTCTCAGCGGGCAGGGGTATCAGATGTGGTACTCGATAGGAGAACTATGCCTCCTCCACCACCACGAGCTCCTCACGAGGGTGGTAGTGAGTCTTAGGGCTTAGATGTTTTGGACATATTTTGAGACTTTTGATCTAGATTTTGAGATCTCATATTGTATTGTATATCATGACATTGTTATATATTTATGAGATTACTGGATATTCGATGTATCATGTATATTTGTCTCACTTGTGATGGATGTATCAGTTTATGTATATTGTCTTGTCATTTTGCTCAAAATGTTTATGTATATGCTTATGTATGTCCTCCCTCATAGATGTATATTTAATTCTCATGTGTATGATATAGACCTATGTTTCTTGAAAATGACAGTTTTGATATAGATATGATGATATGATTAACCCCTTGTGATGAACAGGAACAGGTTCGAGATGAAAAAGAGGAGTGAAAGACATGATCGAGAAGAAGAAAAGATGAGCGCAGCCGACTGACAGGTCTACGTAAGATGAAAAGGAGAGCTCTCTCTAGATGCAAGAAATGCAAGACTAGACTATCATGAACTTAAAAATGCAAGCTACTATGAAAGTGGTTGACTTGCAAGGTCACAACGCTTGTAGACATCTAATTATCATCATCGAGCATTATTGGTAGCGTCGTACGATCATACAATGCATACTAGTATAACTATGTGGATATGAATATGATCTTTATCAGATAGAAATGTGGAAATCTCATCTAGGCATCAAAGACATGGAGGTCAAGATGACTAATGCAGTGAGATTACCTAAGTTTGATATGGCGAGATTATGCTTGTATCAAGACACATGAAAGTCAGGATAACTAGAAGCATGCACTCGCAAAATAGTCAACGATAATACCTTGTTAATCCATAGTGTCAAGTAGGACCAGCATAAATACTCATGATAGTTAGGATCAACAAAATATACCCACAAGCAAATAAAGAAAGAAAACATGTTCTCATTCCCTCAGTCTTCTAGCTATGCATCATCGAAAACTTCTCAGGGAGAGATCACTCATCAAAGAAATCCTCATAGACAGCACACAGAAAAATAAAGTCATCATATCGTCATCGAGTTAATTGTTTAAGTGTGTGTGTGTTGGTCATAGAGTCAGACTCTAAGTATCACATCTGCACATGAGCACTATCGCATCATTCTTAGACTATAGGCAAGACATCTGATAAGTGTTAAGAAATACTCGACGCAAGGGTAGTGTTGAAAAACACTGTTTGGGGTGGTGTTGAAAAACACCTGTTGTGAAATGCCCCAAGAGACGAACGCACCTAAAAGACCAATGCTAACAGTTATGCCCCCTAGACAAAGACAAAGACCAATTCCAGACTAAGCCAAATAAGGTCAAGGTATGATGGGAAGTGGCTAAGTGTCGAGGACGCATGCTAACAAATAGGAGTGCAAAGGCCTCAAGTAGCGCCTGTTTCCAAGTTTTCACCACTTGAAATCTTTTTTCATTTTTTCATTTTTTTGGGATTTTTTCTACCAAGGCACCTATTGCTAGGTTTTCACCAAGGCACTTTTTTCTATTTTTTGAATTTTTGAATTTTTGAATTTTTTTGTATTTTTTTCAAGACTTTTTATGCTTTTTAGGATTTTTTCAGCATCATATATCAATTTTTTTTTTTTGGTATTTTTTCAAGATCATAAAATATGTACAAAGGATGCCCCCATACAGATTGGGCATCAAGGATAGAACTTCTTGAGGTGCACAATGTTGATGGGATCAAGGAGCTGTTCTCCATCAGGATCTGACAGTAAATACGCACCAGTACCAAAAGTAGCTGTGATGACATATGGTCCAAGCCAGTTAGGTTCAAACTTTCCCTTTTGCTCTTTGTTTTGTTGGTTCTTAGGGTTCTCTCGCAAAACAAGATCACCTATTTGAAATTCTCTAGGGCGAACCTTCTTGTTGAATGCCTTGGATATACACTTTTGATACACTCGCATATGATCAAAGGAAGCCTTACGCTGCTCATTTAGAAGTTCTAGCTCCTATAACCTCATGGCGCAGTAATCCTCATCTGTAATCAAACCTTTGAGTGAGACTCTAAGTGATGGTATCTCGACTTCTAAAGGCAATACTGCTTCAGCACCATAGGTGAGAGAAAAAAGAGTAGCTCCTGTAGGTGTGCGAATGCTTGTTCTGTAAGCCCATAGTGCTGGATTGATTTGCAAGTGCCAATCCCTACCATTCTTGTGCACCGTTCTATGAAGAATCTTAAGAATGGTTTTGTTAGAGGCTTCTGCCTGTCCATTTCCCTGTGGAAAATAGATGGAGGACCAATGTTGCTTGATTTTAAACTTTTTGCATAGGTGCTTTAGGTCCTTATTCTTAAATTGACCTCCATTGTCAGTAATGATCTCAGAAGGCACTCCAAATCGGCAAATGATATGATTCACGATGAACAAAGAAATGGTCCTTCCTGAAGCAACAGAAAGTGGCACAGCTTCCACCCATTTTGTGAAGTAGTCAGTGGCAGTAATAATGAACTTGTGTCCACCTGATGAGTTGGGATGAATCTGCCCAACCAGATCAAAGGCCCAACGCTGAAATGGCCAATGAGAAATAGAAGGGATCAGCTCCCTACCTACAGCATGAATCAGGTTGCCATGTTTCTGACATTTTTCACATGACTTAGCAAAGGTGACTGCGTCTATCTACATTGTGGGCCAATAATATCCCGCCCTAAGCAACCCTCGGGCAATGGCAAGACCATTAGAATGTCCACCACAAATGCCTTCGTGGATGTCAGCTAACGCTTGGTTGGATTCCTCCTTTTCCAAGCACCTAAGGAGCGTCCCATCTAAACCCCTCCTATATAAATCACCAGAGATGAGGGTGTGGTGAGAGGCGTTACGGATGAGGTTTCGGTGTTTAGAGTGGTTGAATGTGTCGAAAATGATGCCATCACGAAGATATGAATAGATAGCACCATATCGAGAAGACTCGTGTGTGATAATGGCACAAATGATGTGGCTTTCAGACGAGTCAAATATGGGATGGTGTAGCTCTTCCACCAGGAATTCAAATCGGGATTCATGTGTCTCCAACTGAAGAAGTGAAGCTAATGTGGCCATGGCATCGACAGCTTTGTTCTCTGTCCTAGGGATCTGTTGAAACATCACAAAGGTGAAATAGCGTCTCAAAGAATCAACCATCTTTTTATAGGGTATCAATTTGTCATCCTTGGTTTGATACTCTTCATTGACTTGGTTGATGATTAACTGGGAATCCCCAAAGACATGTAACTCTGTGATGTTCCATTCTATAGCCATTCTCAAGCCATTAGTTAAAGCTTCATATTCTGCAATATTATTGGTACATGGGAATAATAGTTTGTAAGACTTCAGAATGTTGGACCCATGTGGAGAAACAAATAACACTCCAGCACCTGATCCGTTTTGCATGCGGGAACCATCAAAGAACATTGTCCAAGTGCGAGTAGTTGTATACAAGATGTGTTCATCTGGGAATTCCACTTGGACTGGCATACTATCTTGAATTGGGAAATCAGCTAATTGGTCAGCAATAGCTTGTCCTTTTATTGCCTTCCTTTCAACGTACTCTATGTCAAATTCAGTGAGGACCATCATCCATTTAGCAAGTCTACCCGTGAGGGCAGCCTTACTAAGCAAGTATTTAAGAGGATCAATTTTGGCAACCAAATGTATGGTATGAGCAAGCATGTAGTGGCGCAACTTTTGAGAAGCAAACACCACCGCCAGACAAGACTTCTCAATATTATTGTAATTGATCTCATAGGAGACTAGAGTATGGCTGATATAGTATATGGCCCGTTCTTTCCCAGTATCATCTGATTGAGCCAACAATGCCCCCAGGGAAGTGTCTGTAGCTGAAATATATAGGATCAATGGTTTCCCTGGAATAGGAGGCATTAGGATCGGAGGATTAGCCAAGTATTGTTTGATCTGATCTAGGCTCTTTTGACAATCCTCGTTCCAAACACAAGAAGCACCCTTATGCAATGTCTTGTTAAAGGGTTGTGCCCTATCTGCAAGTTGAGAAATAAACCTCCTAATTGATTGAAGATGTCCTTGAAGACTTCTCATTTGGCTGATATTTCGAGGAGGCGGCATATCTAGAATTGCTTGGACCTTTTCGGGGTCAACCTTGATACCTTTTGCTGATATTATGAATCCTAAAAGTTTGCTTGAGGTGACGCCAAATGCGCACTTCTTTGGATTCAATCTGAGTTGAAATTGTTCCATACGATCTAGAATTACTTCCAGATCATTGAGATGTGTGTCCCTTTTTCTTGATTTTGCCAGGGTATCATCCACATAATCTTCCATGTTTTTGTGCATCATATCATGAAAGATAGTCGTCATAGCTCTTTGGTAGGTTGCTCCTGCATTCTTTAATCTGAATGGCATGACGTTCCAGCAATAGGTTCCCCATGCACATGTGAATGCTATTTTCTCTTGGTCTTCAGGAGCTATTTTGATTTGATTATACCCTGAGAAACCATCCATTAGAGAGTATATGTCATAGCCCGCCGTCATGTCCACTATCATGTCAATGTTTGGAAGTGGAAAATCGTCCTTTGGGCATGCTTTGTTTAAATCTCTAAAATCTATGCAGACACGAATGGACCCATCATGTTTGGAGGCAGGTACTATGTTTGAGATCCATTCTACATAATCGATGGCTCTAATAAATCCAGCTCTCAAAAGTTTTTCTAATTCCCCTTTGACAAGTAGAGCTACATGTGGATGCATTTTTCTTAATCTCTATTTTACTAGCTTGACTCCTGGAGCTATGGATAAGTGATGCATTATGAGATTCGTGTCAAGCCCTGGCATGTCTGAATAGGTCCATGCAAAATTAATTTTCTTTTTCTGTAAAAACTGTACATATGCCTTGGTCTCTTCTTCTGATAAAGACTGAGCAAGATGGACTATCTGAGGATTTTCTTCTGTGTGTAAATTGACTGGTTTTGTTGGCTCAATCAATACCGATGATCTATCCTGGAAATAACTCGGCAAGTTATTAAGTACCCCATCCTTAGGTGCCTCAAAGAGGTTTTCACCCTCGGATGCATCATTTCTTTTTACTATTTTTGGTTCTGACACCGCCACAAAGTAGTTTTCGCCATCAGACCTGTTTTTCTTTTTTTCTTTTATTTTGAGACTGAGGTACTTAATATCAGGCTCTGTCATGCTGGTTGTTGGTTCACTGGTGGAAGAAGCCACGGGTTCAAGAGCATTCAGATAGTAGGCAATTTCGTAATCATTCTGAAAGGTGAGGAATGTGGGCTCTTGATGGCACTGAGACCAGTCAATTAGGTCAAAGTGAACAAGGGGTAAGTCAATGGCGGGTTCAATGTTGTTTATGCGAAAGGTGTCATCTCTGGTGACCATATAATCGGAGTTCATCAAGTCTTCTCCTAAGATACCCGAATTAGGACTCATCCTACTAAACGAAGCATCGTCCACTAAGGCGATTTGAGGAGTGCAATCCTCTAGTCCTACACTAGGATCGTTAGTCGCATCGGGTTGGGTACTATAAGCATGGACAATATCTACGTCCAGATCAATTGTTGCATCTGAAAGTGAGTCCCATTCATATTCATGGGAGTTTGTCTCTGAGTCATCATTTAGGCCTCGTGATGTAGAAGCCTCAAGGTTAGGAAGGGTTTCCCCCTCTCTAGTGCTAGTATTGGTACTATCCGTCGTAGCTAGGACAGTAACACTTTCCTTTGTCGATCTAGCAGTCACACAGTCACTATCCATTGCAGCTGGGATAGTAGGACTATCAAGTATCAAATCTGTGGAATCTCCCCAAAGGAGATTCGTTGAGGGCACCCAATCATCAGACACATCTTGTTGATTGGAAAGATCAGGCGTATAATCTGAGTCACTGTCACTGTCCGTCGCAGCTGGGACAGGGACACCTTTCTTCTTCTTATTCTCAAAACCTAAGCCAACCGTGGACTTATTCTTTCGTCCAAAAAGAGCATGATCAAGAGGCTTAGCTTTAGCGTCTAGCCTATGACTAAGGGGACCATATCTCGGATATCCCATATTTTTAACCAGTGTATACCCTTTCCCATAAGCTTCAGGTGAAGGAGCAAAATTCTCGTTATGTTTGTATTTCTCCTCATGATAGATCCAGTCCCTTACAACAACTTCCTCTTTCTCTTCTTGAATGGGGACCGAAGACTCAACAAATTTCCCAAATAATGTCATTGCTAATGATGAAGGCTTCACATTTGGGGATGGTCTCCCATAAGACCTAGGAGAGATTGGCATGTTTGTAAAAGAATCCATTTTATAATCTCCCATCCCAAGATCGATGGTCTTGAACTTCTGCTTGTATTGTTCAAGTGAACTACTAGGACTGTCAGCTTCCCTATTCAAAGGTACATGTGATCCCACAGAAATGTTATTAACTGATAAAGCACTATCTCCAGGGATGCAAATTTCTACACCGTTATGGGGAAACTTAACACACTGGTGATATGTTGATGGGACTGCTTGCATTTCGTGAATCCATGGCTTACCTAGCAAAATGTTGTAGGCTAGAGGTCCAACATCAACAATTTGAAATAATATATCTTTTTCTACGGGACCAATGCGAATAGGCAAAACAGCCAATCCCTTAGAACTTCTTTCTGCTTCATCATATGCTTTGATTGTGATCCTTTTCCTTGTGTCAATGACGTTCTTGGAATATCCTAGAGCCAGCAACAAACTCAGGGTACAAATATTGAGCCTCGCACCCCCATCTATCAGTACACGCCTAACACGAGTTTTATGAATCATGACTTCGATGTGTAAGGCCAAGTTATGTGGGTGACTAATGGATTTGTCATCTTCTTCGGAGAAGGTGAGGTAATGAGGGCTAGCCAAATGGTTGACCATGTTTTGGAATTGATCAATATCTAAGTTGTTAGGGACGTTGGCTGCTCGCAAAGCGTCTTCAAGGACGCGCTTGTGCTTAGGAGACAATTCTAAAAGCTCAAAGATGGATATCTGCATGGGTGTACGTTGTAGCTGGTCAATAAGATTATAATTGGAATCAGGACCAACGACAGATTTGGGAGGAGCACCTTTGGACATGGGCTGCTTAGACTTGCTAGTGCTAGGACCTCTAATGATAATGGGCGCTTGGCCTGTCCCCTAGTGATAGCATTGAGGGACTGGGGCATTCTTTGTGAGTGAGGACCTCTTATCACCACAACGGGTCTTTCATCAGTCATAGGAGTTGACTCCACATTATGTCCATAGGGATCTTTCCCTCTCATCATGTTGACACTATCATCCACAACTTCAAGCATGTTAATAACGTTCTCCGCGTTTGTGTAGGTGTAGTTGATAGCCGCCTTGCCATTCTTATTGTTAGAATTCTCTCCTTTCTCATATTTAGGCAAGGGCTCTTTAAAGGCTTTATGATCTGCATTAGTGGTTAACCCATCCACTTGTAATTATCCTTTCTCAATAAGGTCTTGGACAAGATGCTTGAGTTTAAAACAATTTTCTATGTCGTGTCTAATCCCATTATGGAAAACACAAAAAGCCTTAGCATCCCACCAATGAGGTAAAGGATCCGGTATGCGATGTTTTGTAGGATCCTGTGGGTGTGCCAAATTATGAGCAACTAATGTTTTAAAAACATCTGCATAAGATTCTCCCAATTTGGTAAATTGTCTTTTGTCCGTTTTAGATCTCTTTTGATACTTAGGTTTGTCTTGTTGTGTTGAAGACGTTTGCAGCTTCATAGCTTGAACTGCATGAGAGAGGTTAAGAACTCCTTCATTTTTGACCTGAGATGAGTCAACAACTCCGTCGTTGACCACTTGCTTATTTTTGTTCCAATAGGAGTTCTTTTTGTCCTTGTTACCATTAGTATTTTTATTTTGGCTATTGTTGTTATTTGTTGGTTTAGCCAAAATTCCTTGTTCTTTTAGGACATCCTCAATGCGACATGCCACCTCTACCATAGTATCAAAGGAATTAAATGGGATTTTCTTGACTTCATATCTTAGTTCGGGTATTAGATTGCTCACAATGATATCAATTCTCTCCTCTTCAGGGATTGTCCTTGGGTATTTCGAACACAATCGCCTCCATTGTTGTAAAAATGTGACAAAAGATTCCCCTTGATTTTGCTTAAGTTTACACAAATCAAGCATTGTGACCGACCTCGATAAGTTGTAAGCAAAATGCTGAACAAATCTTTGGACAAGTTCTTTAAATGTCTTTACTAGAGGGGAAAGGTTGGTGAACCACTCCATGGCTTGACCTTTTAAACTCCTTGGGAATAATCTCATCAAGTAGGAGTCTTCATGGTGAAAGGAAAAGCTCATTATGTAGAACTGTCGAACATGGTCGTGAGGGTCACCAGTGCCATCATATTTGTCGTATGTTGGGAACTCAACTTTCTTAGGGAATTCTACCATCACCACACTTTTGTCAATGGGGTTAGGACATATGGAGTCCAAATGAAACGTGCTCTTGGGAGCCTTCATCCTGTCTATATCCTTTTGCATTTGTAAAATCACCTCATCAGTGGAAGGGCTCTGTTTCTTGATCTTTTGGTGAACATCAAAATTATATGGAACTTTAGCGCCTTTGTTAATAAGACTTTCCAAGAATTGGTCTTTGTTTTGTTCCACATATTGCTCCACGTATGCTTGAAAGGATGGTTCTTGTTGCATAGTCATGAAATCCATATGATTAATTTTAGCATAACTTCCTCCATGTTGTGAGCCATGATGTGCTCGTTGGGAGGGTTGCTTTGAATGTCTATGAGATGACTGTCTCCTATGATGGTCATATCTTGAAGCCCTTCTTCCTCTAGGACTCGGGGATCGTGAGGGCATCCTTGATCTTCTTCTAGGGCTAGGGGAAGGGGTAGATGGGGGTGAGTTGGTCCCACTATTGGCTCCCCTCCCATTAAATCAGCTTTGGAGTTGTTGTGCATAGAGTCTATCTTCTTCTTCTTGGGTGACTCTTTTCTGTATATCCAACAATGTACGTTCCTCTTCCTCTAGTTGTCTAAATTTTTCCTTTTTAGCAGCCTGTTCATCTAAGTAGGCTTGCTTCTCTCTCTCAATGCTTCTCAATCTTGTATTTGCATATCGAGAGGTGTCTTTAAGTGGGGAGGATTGTCTTGACTGTCTTATTGCATTGGCTGCGTTTATGTGGTGATCACTAGATTCGTTGTTCTGGTCTTGGTGTTGTGACCCTGAATCTGAGTGAGCTTGCTTATGATGTCTTTTGGCTCGTTGATGAGCATCAAAATACCTCGCGTTGTTGGGAGGTGACCCAGGTGGACTAGCATGAGAAGAACCACCATACTCTTTTCTGTGTCGTTGGAAGATATCCTCGAGAGTTTGATTCATGGCTTCTCTTTGTTGTCGGGTAAAAGTGTAACTCATGTCCATGCTTGATGAAAGTGGTATAAAAGAGGTGCTTACTTCACTAGGATTAGCTCCCGGATTAAAACAGACCTCAGATTCACTCTTAGGAGATTGATCAAAAAGGGGTCCTTTTCCCTTAGGTTGTCGACGAGTCTTGACAGGTGGTAACTGGCTAAAGGCAACAGGGGGTCGCTTCCCTTGATTGACTTGGTACCTTGTCATAACTGACATGAAAGAAAGATACTCTCAATGAGAAGGTGACCTCTCAAAGTGTCAACGCCAAACTAGGATAATCAAAGTCCTCTATTGTCCAAAAAAAGAAATGAAAAGAAAAAGGGGCTTTACCAACACTGTCAAAGAGGTGCTTCAAATCAAAGGGTGACTACCCTTGCACTTTTGAATCAGGAGGTTGGACTAGGCCAAAAGATAATTGAAATTAAGATTTAAATGAAAGTGATTTGGACAATAAGAGTACTAAAATTTTCCAAGAATGTAGCTAACAATCTTAAAGATGAACCTTGGCACCAAGAATGGCCTTCTAACTTGACAATTATTCCAAAGTGATTTCGTAAATCAAATGATGCTATCCCGGAGGACTAAAAACTAGAAATTTGGAGTCAAGACAGGTCTCAAACGTTAGGGTGAGAAGCCTACTCTAAGACCTAGCCTGATTAACAGCAACTGAAACTGACCAAAATTTAAGCACGGCAGAAATAAACCAGGTGATATACTCCAGGCTACTGGGGCGATAAACCTATAACCGCGTGATACTTCGCCCTAAGCCAGGCGATATACCTCAACACTGGCGGGCGATATACTCCAGGCGGGTCAGGCGATAGTCCGTCAGGGGTGAACTATCGCGCGATATTTCTCTTCAAAGCAGGCGATATTTCTAGCAAGCACGAAGTATTGCGTGATACTTCGCTTTACAATGTGTGATACTGTTGCAAATTTGTTTAACTCTTGACCAGAATTGTGTAAAATTTACATTTTTGGGTCTATTTGGTCAAAAATTCCAGTCTGAGGATTGATGTTTTCGATTTCAGTCACAATATCAGCAGAATTTCAGCAGGTTTGCAAACAGTAAGGGATCAAAACATGGTCTCAAACACTTGAAACAAGGGCAAAAGCAACCTTGCCAAGACAAACACTTGTGATATCAGAATTGAAACAACACCCTATGAATGCTACCGATTGTTTGTATGTAAGAACGTTTGCACTGGTATCACACAATCGAAGATACTTCAAAAAAATTTATCCTAAAAAGTCAAGGCTCAATACTTACCAACTTAGCCCACAACTTGATGCCCCCTCGCCTCACACCAAGTGGTTACCCATAAGAGATGTTGGCTTTGTCATGGAAATGTCAAATGACACAACCAAAGGGACACATATGGTGAGTATCTTAAGGTGATCCGGGTAAACCACTTGGATCAATCCTTGCACTAAGAAGATAAGCGGCTAAAATAAGGTGGCTTCTACCTAATGGTTCTTAATAAGGATTTCCGTTCACAACACCCCTCTTGCTCCTCATAAAGGACTAGGACCTCGCGGCCTTAAGAGTACCTTAAGCATTCTTGTTCAATGTTTTTCGCATGGTCACAATCCCATGAGCTACTCACATCAAACGAAGACAAGTGTTATGTCTACCAAGGTTTTTGGTGTCCTTGATAGCCTTGAGATTATAGTGAGTTGGAATCACTTGCCACCAAGGAAAATGATGACAAGGTTGTCCCCACTTGAGTCGTTCCTCTTGATTGCTCAAGAGCAGGCCCGCTAAAGGATCCTAAACTAAACAAAGAATAGATCAACTCTTTGAGGTTCAAGGTTTTTGGTTCACCACAAGGGTGAAGAGCATACTCCCCTATCTCAAGAATCTCTCCCAAACACACCAAGCAAAAGAGGTTCAATTACTCCCTTGCTTCCAAAACTTTAAGATGGGTCAAGATTTTCTAGTTCACCTAAAGGTGAAGAGCATACTTCTCCTACCACCTCAAGATCCCTTTCACAAGGTATTAAGATTCCTAATACAATTAGTGAATGCCACACTTGAAAGGAAAGCAAATAAACAAGCAAAAAAAAAATTTATTTTTATTTTTTATTTTTATGCTTGGGCAGCCCTGCAAAAACTGTTAGTAGACCTCTTTGACATGCATTTTTAGCAATTTTCAAACAAATGAGAGCACCTACAAACACAACTTGTTAGACCCACAAGGTTAGCAAAATCCAAATCCAAATGTAAACATGCAATAAACTGATAGATTTAAGCTAAAAGATGCAGGTTAGACCTATCTAAACATAGCAAAATAAAATAGCAAACTAAAATGATCAAATTCGGATGAGAAAACTGGAAATGCAAGTCTTTGTTAGACCAGGCGATATTTCTCAAACTTCACCAGTATCGCACGACACAGTTTCCTACAGTCGCGCGATATTTCTCAGTCTAGGCGATACTTCTCACTATGGGCGAGTGATACTTCGCCCGATAACAGGCGATATTTCTTAGTATTGGCGGGCGATTCTTCTCTCGCGCGAAGTGTTGCACCGCTATACAAAGGTATATCGCGCGATATTTCTGAGAAGTATCGCGCGATACTCTGAGAAAAAAACCAAAGACTGAAAACCAAGCTGAAAATTGACGAAAATTTGACAGAAAATGTAGAATTAAAGGGACAAAGCTAATCTACTCAGCCCCACGGTGGGCGCCAGAAATGTACACACTAAAATGGTGCACTTCTATGAACCATTACATGCAAGGTTGCTCAAGAATGAGGCCTCACAAAGTGGCTCATAGCTCTCTATGCATGGAGTTGCAAGGTTGAAAATTGCTCTCAGCTAGAGTTACAAACTTGTGACCTTGCTAGTCAACCATACAATGAGAGATTCAAGTGAAGACAAGGGAAACAATGCCAATATCTCCAAGAATCACTATGAAATGTAATGCAATGCAACTAAAATGAAGATGCAAATGTGCAAGCTATGCTATGAAAATGGAAGTACAAACTAAGCTATGAAATGGAAATATCAATGGATTACAAATCCTTCCTACTTAGACTATGTGAGCTTATTCTATTGCATAAAAGGAAACTAAATTAATATGCCATTATCATGCAACTAAGAAAACAAATATGCAACTACAATGAAATGCAACAAGTCTTCAATGTCTTCAAACTCCAAATGCACCTAAAACCTGCAGCATAACATTAGCATAAAACAAGTGGTATGCAAATGGAGGAGAGAGCTCTCCTTTTATAAGAAATGCAAAAAAATGGACCATTGAGATTAAGAGGCAAAAAGTCTTAATCGGCAGTGGAGCTTGAAAGAGGAGCAATCCATGTGCACAAGTATCCTCCAATGAGAGTGAAGTGTTGACTTTTGAGCCTCATGTGAGACAAAAAGTGTTTTTTTTTTTTTTTTATAAAATATGAATAATGCTTTATTTGTGCAACATAGGATAAGAGGAAAATGTGGGTTTTTTACTTAATCAAAAGGGGAGGAAATATTCCTTTTAATGAAATAAAGACTTAGGATAAATGGTTAGCCCAAGGATAAAAATCCAATATATGATTGAATTAAGTTTTGATCAAGAAATTGATATTGTTGAAAATATTGATTATTGATAAAAATGATTCAGGATTGATAAATTGAATAAATGGGGCCCAAAGTCTAGGCGACCATTTTTGGGTGCATACAATACCAACTCATTATGTGCCACACATCCAATTCCACTAAGACCTAGGTTGTCTTTGGCGGCTCCATCAAAATTGATTTTCTCCTTTGTATTATCTAGTGTGGTATTAAAATCAACCCTATGATGAACCTGATCACATCATTCAATTGCTTTATTCATTGTTTTATCTCACTCGATAGCTCCCTTTTAGATATTGTTGAGATAGGGCCATATACATTTATCACTACAAATGTCCTATTATGACTGAGGGTCTTACATCTTACCATCATCCAATTTTGTCTTGCTAATACTAGTTCACACCTAACAAAAAGCAAATTCCAAATCACACCCAATCCACCTGGAGTTCTTTTGATTCTACAAACTAACCATCCCACTACCTCCAAGATTTTAATTTCATTTGGTATTATTCCTTACTCCACTTTGTTTCCTTCCATAATAATATATTAATTAGCTTTTCTTGAGTCTATATGGTATTTGATTAAGTTCCAATTGCTAGGGGCATTAATGCCCCTTTCATTCCAAGTTATGAGCTTTATGGCTCCTCAAGAAGGATGATCTCCTTCATGTTTCTCAATTACCTCTGACCCTTGGCACTACCTAGAATTGCTACTTTTTCTTTTTTGGTTCTAGGCCCTTCTTTTTCCTGGCTTCAATATATAGTGTCTTCAATTTGGACTTTGTTTTCTCAATGCTTCGTTCAACTAAAATCCCTACTTGGTCTTCTTCAAAACTTTCATAAATATTGAAATCCCAATCCCAATCTACACTCTTTCCTTCCTCTATTCCAAGCCCTTCACCATCAATTTACTAAGGAATGACCTCTATGGTGTCTCCCACATCTAGCTCTTTATCAATACCCTCGGGAATCTCAAAAACCTCCTTCCATTATGCCAAATATTGAATATTTTCCCCTTCTCCCAACTCTCCTTTTGGCTGCTAATTCTACTTGTCATTCAAATAGTAATTTTTATATGCATTCTCTTTATTTTAAGTTTTCCAATTATCCCCCTTCTCCTTCACCATCAATCCATTTTTAATCCCATGTGCTTCCTTGGCCTATTTGTTATCATCACTTTGTCATGGAAGTTTTAATTGATCCTGTGACCCCCCTATGCCTCACTTTTCTTCTACTATGAGTGCACCACTTTTCTCTCCATCCCTTTTCCCAAACCTTCTCACCCTTAGCATTAACTAACATTTCTAGATCAATCATTTATTTCCCCTTGTATATAGGGATTTCCCCCAAATTTGAATATATTTTATCCTTCATGTATGTTGTCCTTTTCTTTGCTCATATCCATTGGCCCCATTGATATCAACAAATCCATTACAAGCTAGTTCCCCATGCTCTTTAGATTTACATTTGGGACATATCACTAGTAGATCCTCCCTTTCCACCTTTTGCTTCCACCCCATCCCCCTTAGTATTTTATCTCCTATGGCAAGCATTGCATGGGGTTCAGTCCAATATATAATCTGGCATATGCCCTCAAAACCCTATCCTCTATAATTTTATCCATAGACATGAAAGTGTCCAATCCTTTGTCAATATCTTTGAGCATGTCTTCCTCCCAATACTTCAATGGAATGTTATACAATCAGATTCATAATGGTCCTTCCTTACTACCCACTATGAGGGATTGAAATTAGGGCTCCATTCGATTAAGTTCATCCCAATATTGTCCAAATAGTATGGGCCATTATATAGGGCTTTCCATTCTTTAGATTGATTAGGAAATTCAATTAGGAAATAACCATTACAAATGGTTTTGATTTGAATTAGAGTACCCCATTGTTTGAAACACCAGTTTTCTATGTATTTTGTTTCCTTCAACACACCCTCCCCCCTCCCCCCTCCCCATTTGATGAAAATACATGTTTACTAAAATATTCCTCTTGGTAGATTTATTCCATTTTCATCCACAAAAACTACAAATTAAGCAAATGGTGATTGGGAGCCTTCCAATTAGAATCACATCCTTGTAAGATAGCCCTTCATCATTCATGATTTTTTCCTTCCCTTTCGACAATCTTCTTGGGTGCTCCCATACCCTTGCGTTCGATAATGCATGGGTTTTGTCTATGTCGATTGACAATATTATCTGCCTCTAGGATATTCGTTTGTCTAAACCACCCACTCTTTCCTTTCTTGAAACCATTCTTGCTTAGAAATTCAAAATGCCTAGTATTATCCCAAAATTCTTGTTGCTTTGTTCGTCTGATCCAAGTCAGGGGTTCCTTTGAGGCATTCTCCTTTATGGTTGCATCCAAGGTAAACCTTGTTGTCTACCTTGAATACCATTTCGATCCCAATTACCATCCTAACCCAATGGGTTGATAATTATGTCTCCTAGGGTTACCATTTCCTATAATCCCCTACCAATCACCATGTCTCACATTTCTTTACTCTTTTGCTTGGAATATTTCTCAACCCATTTTCCATTTTCAAATACCCATTGTGGTATATGATTCTCCTCTCCATTCTTGTCGAATTCGATGCTACATGGATCTAACTCCTCTACCTCACCCCAAGATCGCCTGCCCTTTTGATCTCCTTGCCTGCTCACCTGCACTCCTTGCTCTCCTTGTGTGCCGTTTTTGATAATAAAAAAAAAAAGGAATAAACATCTCATTTATTTCTATTATTTTTTGAATCCTAAAATTCCATTTTATATTTATTATTATACAATGATAAATTATTACAATATTTATAGTAAAGATAGTAGTTTTCTACAATCCATAGTCTTGTATGTTTTATTTTTTCTAGAATTGTTTGTGTTCCTTTTTTTTGCATCATCGTTTTGGATCACACTCTGTGATCCATCATTAGGATGAGAGAGCTAAAGAAAAAGAAATGGATAGATTGTAGACCCAGCTTGAAAAAAAGGAGGGAGTTGTGAAGAAAGGAGGGGCACAAGAATCAAGACAAGAAAATCCCAAAAAATTAAAAGAAATGATTGAAACCAAAGGACAAAGAAAATGACACCAATTTCAACCATAAAATACACCAAAAATAAAAATAAATGTTCTTACACACATCTCTCTCTCTCTCTCTCTCTCTCTCTCTCTATAGAGAGAGAGAGAGAGAGAGAGAGAGAGAGAGAGAGAGATTATGTCTGTGTACACACACACATACATACATACATACACATATACACATGTATGTATATATATATATATATGTGTGTGTGTGTGTGTGTGTACACATATACATATACATATACTGTATATATGTATATATGTATAGATATACACATATGATATAATGTGTATATGTATACATATATACAGTATATGTATATGTATATGTGTACATATATGGTATAATATGTATATGTATATGTATATACATATATACATATATGTATATGTATGTATATGTATATGTATATACATATACATATATGTATATGTATATACATATATGTATATGTATATACATATATGTATATGTATATACATATACATATATACATATATACATATATGTATATGTATGTATATGTATATGTATACATATATACATATATGTATATGTATACATATATACATATATGTATATGTATATACATATACATATATATACATATGTCTATACATATATACCTATACATATATGTATACATATACATATGTATATACACATATATGTATATGTATATGTGTATATGTATATGTATACACATATACATATATGTATATGTGTATATGTATATGTATATACATATACATATGTACATATATGTATATGTATATACATATACATATGTACATATGTATATGTATATATGTATATGTATATACATATATGTATATGTATATACATATATGTACATATGTATATGTATATACATATATGTATACATATACATATGTATATACATATACATATATACATATACATATGTACATATGTATATGTATATACATATACATATATATGTATATGTACATATGTATATGTATATGTATATACATATATGTACATATGTATATGTATATACATATACATATTATACATATGTATATGTATATACATATGTATATACTATTAGTATATACATATGTATATACATATACATATGTATAATATGTATATGTATATACATATACATATGTACATATATGTATATGTGTATACATATACATATACATACATATACATGTGTATATGTATATGTATATGTATGTATGTATATATGTGTGTGTATACACAATCTCTCTTTCTCTCTCTCTCTCTCACACACACACACTTAAAAATAAAAACACGTGCACAAAAAAGTTAACGATAAAAATTTGAAAGTGAACCACACTTTTAGTATTTCACCAATATAAATGTTGAACATATGTTTTCTTATGATAAACATTTTTATTAAAATGTATCACATACTTTGCTTTTTTTAATCAATGAACGCTTTTGATTGGAGCTATGAACTTGTAGGGTCACATTTAAGAGATCCCATCCCCATAGTAATTACATTATTAGTACTGTGGCATGAACACCTTACTAGATTTGTTAGTATTGAGATATGAACGCCTTACTAGATTTGTCTCGTGCTATAGCTTCAGATTTGTATTGCTCTGATTAAATTTCGTTAAATTTCGTATCACTCCATTCAATCGCTCTCCTTATGTATCCCTCTACACTCCTTATCTCTCCATTGATCGACGTCAACCACTTTATCTCTCCATCATGTAACATGCCTCCCACTCCTTATTTCTCCACGAATCCCCTTATGTCTCCCTCGATGACAACTACTCCTTATAGATCTCCTTCTTGTTCGTCCTTATAACTCCCTTCTCTATTGATTCTTCTACACGCAGGCGCAATCCACACTTACATTTTTTTTGACATGCTGGCCAAGTTGTCACCGCATATGCGTTGGGCTCTCCAATGCGGAGAGTCTGTCTTGTCCGGCGTAATAGCTGAAGTGGGCAATAGACAGTGCTGGCGTTAACACCATGAACAATGGTCTCCATCAACAATGTGATCGCTCTAATCGCCCTCAAAATGTGTTTCGCATTTACTGCAAGTAGTGGACGAGAATCGAACCAAGGACCTGCCAGAAGACAAGCTCACAACAAACTGTTGCACTAACACCATATGCTCTAGTCTATGGAGACGAGGTTGTCCTACCCCTTGAGGTGGAAATACTATCCTTAAGAATATCTTTGTGAGGAATCCTTTCAGATGAAGAATACAAAGTATCCAGGCTACAAGAATTAGAACTACTTGATGAGCATCGAGAACAAGCATATGATCACTTAAAAGGTTACCTATATTACATACTTAGCTTTAATATTTAAAAAATTATTTGAATTTAAAAATATGTATATGTACAATTTCAGAGCCTTATTTCTGAAGTTGCATTTTTGCAAGCTTTTTGATTGGATAATAGATGATAAGCTAGAAAATATGATCTTTAATACAAATGATTCAAATGTTAAAAAAAAATAATTAATAGTAATAAAAATAATAAATAATAAAATTATTGTTAAATATAATTTTTTTTAGGAAACATGTAATTTTTAAAATAAATTTAGAAATAATTTAAAAATAATATTAATATTTTTTAAATAATAGCATTATTTTAACTAAAAGGGCAAAATGCAATCCCAATTTTAAAATAAAAAAATTTAAATATATTTTTAATTTAAATCATTAAATATTCCAAAAATAAATAAATAAATACATATCAATTGAAAATAAATTTCTAAAATTACGGCCCAATTTAAATCCAAACTTCAAGACTAAGCTTATTGCATGTTTTAAACAATATATAATTCCTAAGGAAAACCTTTTCCGGCTAGATAAGGTCGAAATTTTCAGAGATAGGGCACCGACGGGAGAAAAAGTCGGCGTGGGAATTGTGGAATACGGTGGGGGAGTTTTAGGGTTCAGTTCAAAATAAACCCTTGACCTCATCTCTATATTAAAGGTTAGGGTTTCTACGCTGTTCACTGCAGTCAATCGAGAAGAGCGAGGAGCGGCAGAAGGTGGAGAGCGAGGAGGAAGGAAAAAATGGTACGAGAAAGAAATCATGTTAATGTTCTTTTTCAAAGAGAAACTAGGGTTTTCTGAGCTATTGACGAGTGCTGTGATTTTTGACATCCAGATCCTTGTGCACTTCTCATGTTAGATGTTAGCTACAATTGTCTGCTTTTCTGTTTTTCAAGTGATATTTATATGGTGATCAATACATTGATTTTGCAGCCGTCCCACAAGACTTTCATCATCAAGAAGAAGTTAGCGAAGAAAATGAGGCAAAACAGGCCTATTCCTCATTGGATTCGGATGAGGACTGATAACACTATAAGGTGAGTCGTTCTAATTTGACTGTAATGTGTGAGAAACTTACCGTAAATGTCCGGGGCTTTTACCGCAATTGTACTTTTTTAAAGATCTTTTTGGTTTTCTGTGAAAATTGATTAAGGGATCTACCCAAATAATAGAGGAAGGAGTTCTGATCTACTTACTTTGAACCCAAATTTGTCCTGTGATAAGTTTTAGTAATAACAGCTTCATAACATTATCGTAGTGCATGACAGGGTTATTGTTGAGCTTATCTTAGTGAACTGTAATCTGGTGTGTCAACAATCTTCCTCCATTTTATTCTGCAAATCATGCGTTTTTGTCCTCTGAGAAGGGGGATGTTACAAACTATGTTTTTAGAATCAGAACAGTGAAAGTTTCCTGTGCAGCTGGTTAACATTAAAAGTCCCAAATGTTAAATTCTAGATATTGTGCTGCGAATCTCTATTTATTCCTAACTAAACATGACAGGAAAATAACAACGTCTAATTACACTAAACTAAGCTAGCTATGAGAAGAGGTGTTTTACTCTGACTTAATTTACTTTTATTATTAGAGTAGTTGGCTTATCTTCAACATTAAATTTATCAGTTCTTTCTAATTGCTCAAATCCTATAATAAAATAACCAATTGGTGGAGGTAGACATTTGAAATGCATCTGGTCTGTATCACTGCTTGTTTTACCAAAGCTTTTCTGGATAACTTGTGTAGAAGTTTTATCCATAAGAGCTTTGATGAATATCTTCCTGTGAAAATCTTTGTTTGTCTTGTAGAACATGTTACTGTTTGTCATCTAAATGTATTACTATTTGTTTTGTATTTCATAACTAGACAATTATTAATTTTTACAGAATTTAAATACTGTATTCCACCCACAATTTTGTAATATCTTTTGCCAGAAGAATGCGGAGAATGCTTGCAGAATACAGGCTTTTTCCTGTGAGAAATGTTTTCAAACAATTTGTTATTTTCTCGAGTCTTATAAGTCCTGTCTTGTCTATCATTTGTGATGGGATCTGTTATGAGGAAACTACAAATAAACAACAAATAAGTGCACAATTAACAGTGCCTACAGTATTTCCTGAGTTTACTGTAGGCAGATGAGCCTTCTGGTTCTTATGGTTGATCTTGTGGTGAGATACAGTTAGGAAATGTACTTGTTAGATGTATTATTTCCCTTCCTGTTTAATATTTCAAAGCTTCTCATCGTATGATCTGGGTCCTTTTTTCCTCTTTGGTGTTAGTGTGCCATAGTTATATTTATTTTTATTTACATCAGGTTTAGTTCCTTTTAGTTGTGCCAGTGGACATAACAAACTGGCCCAATTATAAGGTTATTTTGATCCTCCTATTAAATTTTAGTCTATCATTTAATTCTAAATTAAAAATTAATTGCCTTTGTAGAATGTTTAACTTATAATTTATGGATTTCAATATGCTACAATTTACATAATTTCCAGTCTCAAACACAAGATTTTTGAGGTTTGAACCCCTTCTAAGTTTTGAATACATGATACATACACTGGGGCTTACAGTGGAGAACTAGACGTATCTACTTTGTATGACACTGAGTGTTGTACTATCTTCACTGTTTAATCCCTCTTAACTTGTAGTCTAATTTCTAGAATACTACACCTGATGGTCTTTGAACCCCTTAGACATAAAGGATAATATATACACCAAAGCTTATACTGAATAAGGTAAAATCATGTAATATGAATACTTCTAGCCAAGCTCCGAATTATCAGCATTGTCTGAGCCTGCTGAAAACTTGACTGTTACATGCCAGTGGAGAACCTCATTCCACTGAAGCTAGCAAGATCTGGGAGAGTGTCAGTATACTTGCCTTGTTTCTGGGTGCAAGATGGACTCTTCTCTGGCACACTGCTTTGCCAATATGTTTCTGTTCATTTGCAATGAAGTGTATACATTAGACACAGTTTAGAAACTTAGAAACATTCCATGCTTTCCTTATAATTGAATTGAAATAAATAATTCAAAACAGAAGTCAAATTGGTACCATTGCCAACCTTATTTATCCAATCGTACAGATATAGATCCAATAGATTGCAGTCTATTCTTACAGTGGAGAACTAGAAGTATCTACTTTGTATGACACTGAGTGCTGTACTATCTTCCCTGTTTAATCCCTCTTAACTTGTAGTCTAATTTCTAGAATACTACACCTGATGATCTTTGAACCCCTTAGACATAAAGGATAATATATACACCAAGGCTTATATTGAATAAGGTAAAATCATGTAATATGAATACTTCTAGCCAAGCTCCGAATTATCAGTATTGTCTGAGCCTGCTGAAAACTTGACTGTTACATGCCAGTGGAGAACCTCATTCCACTGAAGCTAGCAAGATCTGGGAGAAGAGTGAGTATACTTGCCTTGTTTCTGGGTGCAAGATGGACTCTTCTCTGGCACACTGCTTTGCCAATGTGTTTCTGTTCATTTGCAATGAAGTGTATACATTAGACACAGTTTAGAAACTTAGAAACATTCCATGCTTTCCTTATAATTGAATTGAAATAAATAATGCAAAACAGAAGTCAAATTGGTACCATTGCCAACCTTATTTATCCAATCATACAGATATAGATTCAATAGATTGCAGTCTATTCTTTAAACTGTTGATATGTTTCAAACTAGGGGAGCTTTGAAGTGTATACAACACCCATGGCATAAAAAATATATACAAGTTGGCTTGTCTCCTTCTTGCTTATATGGATGAGCTAAGACATCATGGGGATAAAGGAAAGTGGCATTAACATTTCATTAGTTAAGTAATCTTGAGTTTCAAGGGGAGGCTTTTGCCTATTTTGTCTGAAGACTTCATCTCTATTCTGATTATCCTACTCAGTATAAAATTATAAATATTTATACCAGCATAAAGTTGAGAAATGCTCATGCAAGTGGAAAGATTTCATGAATGTGACCATCAATTTATGGCCCACGAAGCTGTCCTACCATGTATAGTGTTACAAAATGAATATGCATGATTCCTGAACTGGAAGTAAATATTGCAATTCTGCATTGCTATTCAGGCAGAGGGGATGATCTATCATCTAAGCAGCCTCCCAGAAACATTAATTAGCTTTAGTGTGCCATGGGGGCGTGTCCTACCCAAAAATCTTGTCCCCTGTAGGGGGGGATGTTTCTGAGACTTGGGGACTCGGGGACTTGGGGGAAACATCCCCCGTAAAACTACCACATCTGCCACCTCTGCCAGAGATGCCCCCAGGTCGCTTGCTATATTGCTCATGCCATACGTTTCCAAGACTTTGGGGACTTGGGACAATTGTAATGTCCACAACTAGGACTTATTTTACCCTAAAATTCCCAACGAGGGTTTGGATTGCGCTTCAAAATGACAATTTGTAACGTTCGAGGCTGCCAATTCCCAAAGATTAACAAACATCACCAGGCATTTAAATCAGATTAAATTAAGAAGCAATCACTGATACATAGTACAAGCCCTAATTCCTTACTGATACCATATAATAGTTCTTTATCCTTAATAGAATTCAGATATAATATTCTGATTCAGAATTAGTTTATATATAAATTACAGCATGCTTTGCTGTCCCACGATGCCTGACAGCCTTATAATGTGATTTATTCCCTTTGATGGACATAAATGATATATCTATTCCTTTCTGAACCCTTTCCGTGCGACCAGTACCAAATGTATTTATATAATCCCTTCTTCAATGCCCTCCGATGAATGATGGAACTGTCTTCATGTACTGTGTGTTTGGAGTGATAAGGCACGTGGTAGAGGCACGTTCCATATCCTTCCATAATCATTATTCTTCATAACTAATTGTATTCCCTTTATCTTACACTAGTTACTCCTATCATTGGACTATTCCATAACAACTGGTCCTTTACTTGTAATCACTGCTTTTATGACTCACTGTTATTCCCTTCAGTTGCCACGGTATGTTAATTTCTACCTTCTGATAATCACTGTATAATCATTTGTTTTTAATTCATTTGAGATAGCAATTATATATGCCGATCGCTGTGTTATAATTACTCCAGTCGCACCTTTCTTTTTAAACATTGCCTCCCATTTCGATTGCCTTAGTTTCATGACTTAGATTGGTGGTGATTAATTTATTGAACTACTAGTTGATCGATTGGTTGGCTGAGATAATCTGTGATTTTCATATTGATTCTATCCGTCTCTGTATTAGCCATGTTTTTGTATTAGCAGTCCCTGCTATTAATCGACCACTTATTTCTTTCATATCAGTGATGCTGACAGTTATCCTTCTTCAGGTGATGTTTGTTCTCATGATGCTATAGCGACTAATAATATTTTTCAGCGATTGTACAGAATCCAAATCACCAATCTGCTGTGTCTTTCACAAAACCATATGGTTTTACATCTTCCATTAGCGACAAAGACATCTGGATATAGACTTCATTAATTGTTATCCAATATAAACTCATAAGCTGCATATTAACAAACACCAGATTGCTTGAATTATACAAATATTGTATATTACTTCACACATTGCAGGGAGTCTATAGATGACTCTGCTTGCTTCTTCCATACTTGATTGTAATTTTGTCTCTTCTAGACATCGCCAAATTATAAATATATTGTATTATTTATTAAATAATTTAATAATTATTATATTTTAATTATAATTATTTTTTTATTAAATTCTATTTCAGAAAGGGGACATCATAGAAACATCCCTCCACAGAACCACTACCTCTGCCAGGGATGCCCTCAGGTTGCTTGCTATATGCCATTACATACTAAATGCAACTTTAAACTTCAAAAAATAGTTTGCCGTTCGTTGGGCGCTTGCATAGATATTATATTGCAGATTTTACCTTGAAGATTGCAATTCACCTCAATTTGTATATCAGCATCACCCACAACACCATCACTCTGCTGCTTTTTCCCCACAATCACCTTGTAGTCCCCAAATTTAGGCCCTTGGTCCCCCGTCTCTGAAACTTTTCCTCTT
The DNA here is from genome assembly GCA_027943335.1 of Chamaecyparis obtusa. Taxonomy (NCBI): domain Eukaryota; kingdom Viridiplantae; phylum Streptophyta; class Pinopsida; order Cupressales; family Cupressaceae; genus Chamaecyparis; species Chamaecyparis obtusa. Next base: position 672,542 of record BSBK01008015.1, on the reverse strand, counting down.
GCCCCCATTTCTCATCTGGAGACTTTGTGGAACTATAGCTCTGATTTGAATCTTGCAGAAAGAGCAGTTACCAATCAGGTGTCTAGAATGATTTATGCGTAGTTAGATCAATGTTTTTGGAAGATAATTGGTTTTGAGCCTCTCATCATTCTTTCAGGTTCCCTTTCATCTAGATACTAAATGCAGACCACAATAATCAATTCCTTAATATGGTCCTTGTTAACTCTCCACGTGAGCTTGGTCATAAGAGCCTGATTAACCATGTTAAGATCATTTGTACCACTTTGCAAACATTGTCCTGTCTCGTAGGGAAGAAGAGGGATTTGCTCTCTGCACTTTTTTATTTTACCTTGCTGCTAAAATGATCTAATATTATTTGAACTTCTTAAAACCACTTTAGGGGACTAGATAAGAGAGAACTAGTAATTTGGAAGAGTGATAGGGACAATCCAGACAAATGTGTTTCTCCTTACCAGGGATAGTAATTTTCCTTTCCATCTAACAAGTTGTATTTGCACTTCAGCCAGAAAAGGGTTCTATAGATGTCTTTCTCCTGCCTTTTAGTATGGAAAAAATTGAGGTAAGTGGTCACTCTATATTTTTAAGCCCCAACCGCCTAGTGAAAGTCTACTCAGTATGACGAACTTGAGGAAACTAACCTTTGGCTTGCTTTTTTTAACTTTTTGATGAGAGGTCTCTTTGTAATTGTAAGATAGTTTTGATTGTATTGGTTGCTTGTGTGACTAGGGATGCAAGGTGAAGAGTGGTATGCATTAATTGAAGGTGTGTATATAAGAATTCTTTTCTATAGAGAAATGGGGACATACATGTCGGCTTGAAAGTAAGGGATGATCTATCATCCAGGCATCCTCCCAGAAACATTAATTAGCTTTGATTTGAATCTCACAGAAAGAGCGGTTATCAATCAGGCTTCTAGAATGATTTATGCTTTGCTTAGGTCAATGTTTTCGGAAGATCGTTGGTTTTGAGCTTCTCATCATTCTTTCAGGTTCCCTTTCATCTAGATACTAAATTCAGACCATGATAATCCATTCCTTAATATGGTCCATGTTAACCCTCCTCATGAGCTTGGTCATGAGAGCCTGATTAACCATGCTAAGCTCATTGATACCACTTTGCAAACATTGTCTTGACTCTTGGGAAGAAGAGGGAATTTACACTCTGCACTTCAGTATTTTACCTTGCCACCAAACTGATCTAATACTATTTGAACTTTCTAAAACCACTTTAGGGGCCTAGATAAGAGAGAACTAGTAATTTGGAAGAGTTAAGAACAATCCAAACAAGCATGATCCTCCTAAGGATGGTCATTTTCTTTTCCATTTAACAAGTTTTATCTGCACTTCAGCCAGAAGAGAGTTCTATAGATGTCTTTCTCCTGCCTTTGAGTATGGAAAAATTGAGGTAAGTGGTCACTCTATGTTTTCTAACCCCAACTGCCTAGCAAGGAAACATTATTTGGTATTACAGACATTAAAGAATCCCGAATCAAAGAAAGTTCTCAATTTACTTGCATGAAGTTGGATAAGGAAATCTTAGTGATACCAATTGGTATTATGGATGATAGGCTTGCCAGAGATGGACTATACCTGAGAACCAAGAAAGGTCCCAAAGAATGCATGTGAGGCTAGTTGGTGTTTTGAATTTAACATGTGCCAATTATTGATCTTGATTTTCAAAGGGTTGATGAACTGATCCAGATGGAATGCACAGGTCAAATGAAGCACCTTATATTAATTTGAAAGCTACGATGCGGGGGTTCTGTTGGTTTGTAGTATCACAGAACTGCTGACTTGCCAAATTCTTAAACCATGCCAATGGCTGGGCCAGAGAAGGGGACGCAAAGAGTTACCTGGTAGTTGAATTGTTTACTGAGAAAGAAAAATGGCCATTAATGCCTATCAACCATCAGTTTACTAGATGAACATGATACAACCCCATAGGATTAAATGGAGAAAAATGCCTGCGAAAATCAATATTTAATTGGTTCAGTGGGATATGTATCAACCTCCTGTGTGGTGAGCACTGGAAACTATTAGCCTACATGTTGTATACGGTGGCCAACCGTCAGCCTGCTTTGAGTCTCTAATGACCACATACATAATAGTGACTTTGATTAATTGAAGTGGCATGAATAAGCTTGTAATGCAAGCTAGAATTTGCCTTTCACACGGGAACATGCAGCTTGTCCAGAACAGTGTTATGCCAAGCTACAGATGCCTGCACAGGCTAGTAGTATGATAGCTCGGCTAAGCTATAGGGCAACATGATTGATATGGTCAACATTTTTCTATACAGTTGATTGGGAGCCAACATGTATGTACTGATTTCATATGAAGGTTGTAGAGACTCCTAGGATTGGGAATTGGTTTCACCAATAATTTTACGAACTTTAAAACATTCGTGGTGCAGAATGGGTGGTACAAGAGTTCCTCATACTTGGTCTTAATTATCTTTTTGAGACCAGAAGGCTCTGGCTAGGAATGATGCATTTGAAGAGTCAGGTCAGAACCTATTGGATCTTTGGGGTCATAGTGTTTCACATTTGTTGGAATGCTGACAAGTGCTTAGAACATGGAGTTTGCCAGTTACTCGTGGGTAATGTTGCAAAAGAGGTTCTTTTCAATGCTAATGTATTGAATGGATCATTCAAGATACAAAGTTGTGTAATGGTTCTTTTCATCTTCATGTGAAAAGTCAAGTTGGCTTTGGATTTGGTATTTGCCTAATCATGTTGTAAGTAGTTTTAATGGAAACATAGATACAAGAGTTCCCCATACTTGGTCTTAACAAGAGTTCCCCATACTAGTGGATAATGTTGCAAAAGAGATGGTTTGAATTTTGAGGAGGATCAAGGATGTTATTGTACATTTGTTAGTTTTTGGGATGAGTTGCGAAGAATATATCATGAGGCCAAGAATATTGTTTTTTTTAGTTTACTCGTTTGTGCAGGTGGCAAATTTGCCATCTACTGTCGAATTGAACTTGCCAGAAAATTGGTATGGAGTGGAATGTAAAGGCATTTTTCTCTTTTTGTTTTTTCCCAAATTATCATTTGATATTTGCAAAGCTTCAAAATTGTGAAGGAGCTCATTGCACCATTTGTGGTGATGTAAACATTTGAGCTGAACCTTTGCATACTGTAAGAGGAAGTGATTTACACACAATTATGGGAAATTTGTGTCTATTCTTTTATCATCTTGAGATGATTTAGGTTGTTTTGTTAATTTGACAACAATTTGTATCATTTTTCCATGTTTTCATGAAATAAGGCAATCTTTCTGGGGTTGATTTCACTCTTAGTTTTATTGCTAATGTCAATTGGGTGTTTTATCGCAGGTACAATGCAAAGCGCAGGCACTGGCGCAGAACAAAGCTTGGTCTGTGATGCGTGGGCCATCATAGTGCCGAAGTAGTAATTTTGACGATTCTTATACATTGGCTATATTGTGTTCATGTTATTGATTAAGAACTGAGTAATTTGGCTGATTCTATTTTGAGTTTGTTGTAAAGCTTAAATTGAGATTTCAGTTACATACTGTACTTTTCCTGTTTTTCAACCCAATCAATCATCAAGATTTTTGAGTGTACTGTTTAGCTTATAATTTGCAGTAAGACAGTCAATTAATTCTGTGTATTGAATGTTTAATGCCCTTGTTTCCTAATGTTTGCTAAATTATATTTGTCTATTTTGTTTGACAACCCTTTTCTGTGAATGTTAATTGTGCTGAATTTTATTGCTAGTAAAATTTGAACAAAAATTGAGCTTTATGTGCCTCATCTTGCCTTGTTATTTTTCTGTAAATTTGTCTTTTCACTTGAAATTATATTTGTAGTCTGGCATTATCTTTGATAGCATCTACATATCTCTATTCCTGAAATACTTCTGAAAGATGTTAAGTTGTTGTATATCTATGCTTATAAACATGAGAGAAGAGTTTCCAATAGGAAGCTGTCCATTCTCAAAGAGTGTACAGTTTTGGGCTCAAGCAATTTGTAAAGACGTTTTTAACCGACCTTGCAGCATAATTTATCACATTCAATTATGGTACTTAAGTTCCTTCATTAATGAATGGTTATGGTCATATGTAGATTATAATTGAGTGAAAATATAATCATGTCATTATTGAAGGCTACGGCCATATTTAGATTATAATTTTGTTGAAGTTTAATCATGTCATTATTGAATGGTTCAGGCCATATTTATAAACTGGATTTTAGTTAAGGAGTTGTAGATTGGAATGCGTAAGAGAATTTTCTTGGCCATTTTAGATGATAATTGAGTTGAAGTTTAATCATGTCATTATTGAATGATTCAGGCCATATTTATAAGCAGAATAAAGTCATACAACAGGTGCACTAAGCAGAATAAATTTCATGCCTGTGTATATAGAAATAATAAGAGGAGCTTAAATTTTTAGACAGAGGATGCATATAAAATTCCCTAGCCATTTTATGAGACCCTCAAGACTTATTCACGAGTAGTTTAAGTGGACATGTTTTCGCATGAGTGTACCTTCGAAGCATCAAGTTTGTAAGCTTAAATTGTGGAGAGCCATCCGTCATTTTTATTATATACTATGAGCTAATACGAGGCTTGACAGAAAGAGCAAAAATATATTACGCACCAAATATATGGTAGGGTGATTTGACTCACGCCCTAAACTTAAAGTAGACGCATGTCATAAACATACTGTAGTAATGACGGTAATTAAAAATCTATGCTACTGTTTGAAACTAAGACGGGGGCATGGAATGCAAAATAAATAAATGAAGTGTGGAGCAAACTAAGCTGAAGAGAAGTAAACAACATTCAACCTTGGTAAAACAAAATCCACACTATGGTCTAGGTATGAGTTGACGCTTAACATGGCACTACACCAGCTATTGTGAACACAACTTGAATCTCAGGCCCTCCTATCAATCATTTATGTATTTTTCACTGTAATTGTTAGTAATTCATTCGTTAAGATGCATTGTGAACCAATTGTGTCATTGTGAAGACTATTACATGTACAATTATACGTACAACTGTGTGTTTGGTTGTCCATCTAATAAAGGTCTTCTCTTGCATTTGCATTACAGAAGCCTACAATGTGACACTAGGATGATTATGCCGTTGCTCATTTGGGAGGGTCTTAGTTTTCTTTTCAACATTCCTATCTATCTAAACCAACACCTCCAATATTCTATCTTAAACTATTTAATTTGCAAATTTCTGTTTTTATTTGTCGTTTGATTTCCTATAGAATTTTTCTGCTGCCTATTTGAATAGTTATCACCATCCGTACCTTTCTTACCCGTAACTGCCCTCACCAACCTCAAATTGATTCTTCCTTCAGGTAAAATTTATTTTAAACAGTAAGTGATTGTTGCCCCAACGAGAGTTTATTAATGGCTATCTTCCTGCCATTGAGAGAATTAGGGCATATGGATAAATCAAAAGAAATGGCAACAATTACAACTAACCCAATACAACTGTCAATAGCACCCCAACAAACAACATTACCTTGTATGTACTACTAATCATCAATATCAAAGCACAGCTCAAGTATGTTATCAAGTATTGCAATGTGCATTTCAAAACTTTCCTAGGCAGTCTCCTGCTGTTGCTGCGTCTGGTGCTGGGCTGTCTTTGCTTGGGTACTTCCCAGACGGCTCTCTCAAGGTCTCAGGGGGCTAAGGGAAGTTAGCGACTTCATATGTTGATGTGGCTGCTTTTTAAGCAGGTATCTATGGTCCTGCTTTTGCTAGGAGAGGGGGAACCCGTCTTTCGGTGCTGCCTATTTTGGTAAGTTTCCCCATCGTAGTTAATCATGATTCAGATACTATGGATGAGATTTTCAAAATTGTGGAGGACTTCGCGACTACCGCTGCTATTTTTCGTTTTAGGGGTTTCTGGCGCTCTCTTCGTGACTTACATGCTTGGATATCCAAACATTGGGAGCTCATCATAACTAATACAATTCAGATTTACCTTATGGCAAGGGGTTTCTTTATTGTGAAATTTGAAAATGTTGCAGATAGGAATACTATTTTGTGTAACAATTATTTTTCTTGGGAGGAGCGGTGCCTTTGATGGCCAAACTTTGGTATCAGGGGTTTGATCCTCTTTCTGAATCTTTTAATAAGATTCCCTTATGGGTAAGATTACCGAATCTTCCCCTTCATTTTTGGCTGGATTTAGTCTTGGAGTTTGTGGGGGAGGCTATTGGGGATTTTCAGATGGTTGATTCAGACTCTTCTGATGTTTTTAAGATAATGTATGTTTGTATTCTTGTGGAGGTTGATATTTCTAAGGGTCTCCTTGAGAAGATTACTTTGGCTTCTTCAAAAGGATCTTGGACCCAGAATCTTGATTATGAGGGTATTTCATTTAGATGGAGGAAATGTCACAAGATTGGTCATCTTGCTGCGCAGTGTTTGTTTGATAAGGTTAGATCGAAGAAATCGCCTTCTCGGTGGTTGGGGGTTTCTGATCATCATTATACGGTTCAAAAAGTTTCCAAGGATGGGGGTGTGGTTGCTTTCTCTCCTCAGACTGATCATACATTTGCTGAATCTACTGATGCTGTCTTAAAGGTGGCTTTGGTTCAGAATGTTAATGTCGCCCCTTCTATTGCTACTGTCTGCTTTGTTGTCTTATCTCTTGTTGCTGTGGGTTTTGATGCTCATGCTTTGTCTGGGAGGGTTTTGGGGGTTGGCAGTGGTGCTACCCCTGCCCCTTCTTTATCTTTGGATTGGAAGAGGCTGCTGAGAAGGTGGAGGATGGATGGACATCAGTTAAAGGAAAAAAAGTCAAATTCTCCAAACCTTCGTTTGATATGTCTTTACGCTCTCATAAAGATGGACCAAAATGTAAATCTTGATGGTCCTTTTTTTTGTGCTTAGCTGGGTTGGTTTTTGGCCTTTTTGTTAGGAACTACGGTTAGTTCCTCTAGTTTGTTGGGTGGTGTTCCACAGTTGTTATTTGATTTTTCAATGTTCTATCTTTCTATGCTCTTTGTACAAGGTTTCGAGTCCTTTCAAAACCTGTTTTTACTTAATCAAAACTATGACTCAATACAAATTTAGGACAAATCCTTTTTGAAAGAGAGGGCTATTAGGAGCAATCTTCAATTTAAGGAATCCTCTATCCAGGAAATAAACCAAACAAAATCAACTGGGAAAAATACCAAAGTGTGTTGTATGATACCTCACTCTTTTCACAATTGGGATCCCTCAAACTACACTACCAAAGCAAGCACAACTAAGCACAACTAATAGAAAGGAGACCTACTGTAACCCTTTAGAACCAAATGGATCAAGAAAAACCTACTCTAACTATATACAAGACTCTAAAGGGACGACACTCAAAAGGCTAATATTTACACTTGATCTAACATGGTTTCTCAAAAATGTATAAGAGGAACAAGGCTTGGGTGATGGTTCTCAATCTGGCAAATTCATCCTTGTACTTAATTTTTTTTTTTGTCCCCTCAGTTTCAAATTCGTGAGGTCCATGATCAATTCATAAACAAGTTGTCTTTCTTAGATCACCATAATCAAAATAACTTTCAAAATAAAGAGTAGGGAAAGAAACAACTGGTGTGATTCGAATGAAGAATCTCGCTCAAATCCTTGTTGATTATCCACAACTTCAAGAGGTTGAAGTTGGTGATGGATCTTCCCATTGGCATCAACATCATCAAACTCGTGATCTTAAAATGATTCATGGTACATTGGTTTTAGATAACTAAGAAAATTTAGACGAATTGGAAACACAATAAACAAGAAAGCCATGCCAAAACTAAAGAAATTTTGGTGGAATAAATAGGAGGAACATTCTGCACACTAGTAAGGAACATAATAGTAGGAACATTGTAATTAACACTTATAAAATCACCGAAGTATCGAATCATATCTCAATAAAGACAATTTTGCTCATTTTCTTCCTTTTTGATATAATTTTATTTAACAACTTTAAAATCATTATATCACATTATTATTATGTAAAACCTTGTGCCTAAAGTAAAATGTGTACAATGTTGCATGTTTTGATAATTCACCATTTTTTGATAAACGGTGAGTGTTAGTATACTTTTGAATTTGCACACGTATTTCTAATACTAAAGTGTTGAAGGTATACAAACTTTTTGATTGTCAAACCAAATGGATGTAAATCTATTTATTCTTAGTTGAATCATTAATAATTGTTGTATGGAACTTTTAGCTTAATTATTAAATAATTTTGTATGATAATTTAAAAGTTATAATTGTTATTTTTTATAATTAAAAGGTGCAAAACAAGGGTGTTGTCCCTTACACTAGTCCTAAGGAGAAACTAAAAACAACTAAATACAACAAGGTATAGAACAAACCATTAAAAATAAACTAGCAACACAACAAGTAACTCACATCAAGCTGGGAAGGGATAATCCTTCGTTGAGTAAGAGGTTAGTGTAGAATTGGACTCAGCCGGAGGATGATTGGATCAAAGTTAATTTTGACGAGGCCTCTAAGGGCAACATGAGACTAGGTGGAGCTGGCTACATCATGCGAGATTGGACAAGAAACATTCTTGCAATTGGGGCCAAGAATTTGGTCGAGGGGACGAATAATGAGGTTGAAGCTTAGGTGACCCTCTGGGCAGTTCAAAAGGCAAAACACTTCAACGTGAGAAAACTTCATTTGGAAGGCGTTTCCTTGATTACAGTCATGGTAATTACCAAAGGGTAGTCACATGTTTGGTATCTCAACAAGTACATAAAAAAATAGATCAATATTGGGAACCTTTGAGGGCTACAAGATCACTCATGTAAAGAGGGAATCCCTATCTTTTAATATTAATCAACAATTCTATGATATACAAAACTGCTTATGTAATAATACTTGTAACAATTCCAACCAATGTTTCTTCTCAAATTGACAACAAAATTCATCCACAAATGAATGCAAAAGGTAACATTATTCCTTTTCGAACTCTCATATTCTACTCTTATTTGTAAATGCTTATATATCTTGTAATGGTAAAACATATTGTAGTTTTTTTATTTGCCTTAGGATTACTGTCTTTTAATATCAATTACCAATTGCATAATAGACATAACTACTGATAGAAATATATGTGTAACAATCATGTCCAATGTTGGTTCCCAAATCAACAATGACATTCATCCAATTTTTTTTCCAAAAGGTAACATTATTACTTTAAAGTTGTCATAGTTTACTCTTGTATATGGTTCTATATCCAAAAACATACTAAATTGGTTCTTCTTACTATGTTCCCTTCCGTGGTTACTGTTTCGCCCTCTACCTACTATTTGCACCTCATTTTTCCTAATTAGTATTCTTAACCCTCATTTCAAGGCCCTCTCTCGTAATGGTAAAAAACAATTCCATATTGTGCACAACTACTTATGCAATCATACTTGTAATAGTCACAACTAATGTTTGTTCCCAAATCAACAATGACATTCATCCACAAATCCCTGCAAAAGGTAACAATATTACTTTTCAACTCTCAAACTTTACTCTTATTTATAAATACGTATATATCTCAAAACATTTATTGAATTTTAACTATTCATTTCCAATGCTCTTTTTCTCTTCAAGTTGATGTTCCCGCTAGAAAAATCAAAAGCATGCAGATGGATGCAACAATTGGCAATATCTCAATTTTTTTAGTCACCTACAATCTACCCAAATCAAGATTAAAAACTTGATTCTTTTCAATTTTGTAAAATAAATTATCAAACAAAGTCTATTATGATTAGCCATCTTTGCTTATCATGCTTTTAGTAGGATTTGAACCTTGTAAGATAACTATTGGTTTTATATGGTTCTCTTTTCAATGTGCTTATTCTTTCTGTCCAATTAACACTATTGTTAAAACACGACTCACAATTTTCAATTTAAGTCATGACATATTTGATTTATGCAAACAAGTGATTGTTTTGGGTTGCATCAAAATTTATATCTTTTATTTTGTTGGATTATTTGTCTTACATATGAAAAGTCTCATAATTTATTAAATATTTTTTGGCCATGCCAATTATTATAGAATGGTCTATTTGAAAGTAAAATTTGAAAAATAAATAAATAGCATTTAAGTTGAAAAATATCTGAATTCTTACGTTTTTAAAAAATATAGTAAGTGAAGGCATTCAATCAAATTATATTCACATGGATGGGCAGTGCCAAAATATGATAACATGAATGGTTGTATTCCATATGCACAATAAGCACATATATTTAGGCATGTCATACCATGTTAGATGAGTAAGGAAATCAATTAATTAAAGACACATTACAAAATCCCTATCAATTAATGTGAGACAAATATCAAGAAGAGGTCAATAATTGCAAAAGCTCGTGTTTATCAATTGTATGGAATATCGTAAGATTTTTTTAAATGTGAATTGAGTTTTTCTATATTTACAAAAAGTTTGGAAGTGTGACTCATCACACATCTTGACATATTATCTCATTTAATAAGAAGTATCCTAAAATTAATTTTTAAATGATTCAACTACAACTTAATCATGATATCCTTTAGTAATTTAACAAAAATATATCATTTTTTTTTATAACAATGTTATTTTTTATTTTAAATTGTAGCTTATATGCAACCTAAATAATCTAATGTGTGATTTGTAAAAAAAAGAAGTCTATTAATTTTATAATATTTAAGCAATTTTTCATGAATTTGTAAAGATTGAACCATTTATAGTTAGAAAGGACAATAAAAAAATCATTCAGCATCAAATTTATATATTTTAAAAGCACATGTAAAAAAAATTGCTTCAAGAAAACCGACATTGTTATTTCCCAAAAATTAAAATTATAGTTCCTATTTAATGCATAACAAATAAGTTGTTTCATATTACAAATTCAACACCTCATAAATAAACATAAAATATTAACAAAAAACAACACTGATCCACACATTATAAAGGAGCATTCCATCGAACAACATATGTACATCTACTGCTAAATCATACTTCAAAGCTTTCACTCTCTCCAAAAATTATCTAAATTATATACTTTTTAAGCCCATGCACAACAAAATGCTTCACCAAAACCAACGTTATTATTTCCAAGATAGTACAATGATCTTTCCTATTAAATCCTTCTAAAATAAGTGATTTCATATTGCAAAAAAATAAATAAAAATTGTTGCAATTATCACAAACCACAATATATTTCAGAAAAAAATTACTATTGCCTAATCAAGACCTCACAAAAATAAAATGCATTGCCAATACAATGCAACAACCTACCAAAACAAAACAAATTATTTTCACAAACAAAAAAACAAAACTATCGTCTAGTCAAGACCTCACAAAAATTAAATGCATACCAATACAATGAAACAACCTACCAAAACAAAGCAAATATCAAAGAACATCTTCCTCTTCACACACACACACACACACACATCTTTAACTTCCTCCACCACAAAATACTCCCTATCAACGGATCATTGTACACCACAAATAGCGTGCAACTACTACTTTATGTTGTTTTTTTACTTGTGAATTTGATCAAATTTTATTTTTATTTTTTTTCTAATTTTTAAGTGGTTCCTATTTTCAGTAGTTTATTTTTTGGACACAGATTGATTTGGTGGATAAGATTCGTGATGCCATTGTACATATATGTCTTGACACAATGAAGGCACATAAAGAACATCATTGAATGCTCTGTCATCCATGTAAATAGAGTACTTCCCAAAACACACATATATGTTTTATTATCCATCATGATGTTTCATGATGAACAAGAATCAAATGAAGAGAACATACTTTGTGATGAATCCATATGATGCGAGGCTCTTGAATCAAGTATCCACCTATATGACTCATGATATGCAACTGGAACAAGTGCTTGCCCATTATGTCTCTCAAACTTTAATAAAGAAGAAGAAACCCTTACAATTGTTGAAGGCAAACTTATTTGGTTCTTCTTAAGAAGATGCTTCAACTCATCAATTAGTGGTTATCCTAGTGGTCATCAATTAGTGGTTTTGAAAGTGGCAAATGTAATCACACCAAGTATAAAGTGCCAAATTATTTTCTCTAGGGAAGCTCCTTGATTGAGTGAATTTGGAGGGATGTGTTGTTTGGTTGTGCTTTGATTTCTTTCACGTGCTCGTTAATTTAAGCCATTAGTCATCACAAGTTTCCTCTTTTAACTACACATAACTATGCAACATGAAAAATGAATGCATGGAGTAAGCTAATGGAAAATTGATTTATTCATTATGTTGATGAATCCATTCTAGAACCATCAAATCCTAATCTGAAAATGGATTGGCTCATTAAAAGTGCTATGTCTCTTGGAACTTTGAGAAAGTATGTATATATTGATCTTATATTTCATATTGATAAGTGTAAAATAATTAAGGATGATTGGGATAAACTTGCTCAATTGTATGGTAAAGTTGATGATATTAGGGGATACAAACTTGATAACAGTATCGCTAATCTTGATATTAAGATTTTTTGATACAATCCAAGATTATGTAACTAAGGCAAATGAACTTATAGTGAAAATCCAATATCGTGGCATGGTTAAGAAGGATGCACAATTCATCTTTAATCTGTTGGACAAGCTTCCTTCAAAGTATGCAACTTTTGTTTCTAGTTTCCAAACTCATCAATTGACTATGGGGAGTGATTATACCACATCATCATTTGATTCATTCACATAGATATTGATTTTTGAATGAACAAAATTTATCACAATGGTTATTCTCAAGTCATCTAACTCACATGCTTTGGTGGCTAGTCATGAGATAGGATCCAACAAGAAATAGAACCAATATAAGAACAAGCCTAAGGAGATCACACAATCCACATCTAATTCCACCGAAGAATTAAAAAATTCCTCTCCTAAGGATGAATCATCTAACAAGAATAAGCTTACTTGTGCACGTTGCAAGAAGATAGGATTTGACAAACACTATTATTTTACAAAGGATATTGATGAATTGAAGCATCTTCTTGGGAAGGAAATAAATAGTTTTCCTTCTAGAATGTTTATTTCTACTTCAATTTCTTATTCCAAACAAGAAAAATGGTAAGGAAAAGAGTCACTTTTTGGGGACAATCAGGAACAAAGGATGAGCTCTTTATGTCTTCTAGATTCAGGAGCTTCTCATCATATGACATCTCCATAGTCTATGATCTCTTCATTTGAGCCTTGCAAAATGCCACCTATTTTGATGGGAAATCATACATATATGAATGTAATTGTTAAGGGATCTATTGATATTGGGGATATTACTTTTCATGATGTTTTGTTTGTAACCCACTTGACAAACAACCTCCTTTCCATCTATCAAAACAATCACGGTGAAGCAAGGAAGATTCTGGGGTTCACTTTTGACTCGCTTATCATCGAAGACCTGGAGAGTAGAGTGATCATTGCTACTAGAGTGGTGGATCATTTATCTTAGTTGGTCTCCTTTTTAGACTTTGTTCCTATTGGTGACTTTGATTCTTCAGATGCTAATCACATTTCTATGGCACATTTTGATTTTGTGGAGAATTTTAGCTATTTGAACTTGGGTATTCTCACTTGTGATCTAGTGAGCATTGAATTCTATTTCCTCCTATGAAGATCACTTCTAGTGTGAATTTTAATTTTGAGGAGAACTTTAGCTACTTCAAATATCTCTAATTGATGACATTCATCTTCTCTTTCTTGGAGATGACCCTTCTTCAGTTATTGTGAGGGAGTTCTCTAACCCTCTTTTTCATTCTCTACATGATCATTCTTCTTAGTTTCACTTGAGTATGGATACTTTGGAACAAAAATTTAAAGGAGGTCTCTTTATCTTCACAGGAGTTTCTCGAGTCTTTGGATTGTGTTCTACATTCGTCTTCACTAGATCCTGGATTGTCATTTTTAGAACTGTAGCTTGCACACCTTATTTGGAGGAGGGAACTTTTAGCTTTGACACGTGGACACTTGAGAGCAGATTTTAGAGGCTTCATGCATTTTGAGTTTTCTTTCAACATATTTCTTTTAGGATTATGGAGACTTTATACATGCACCTTTGGTTTTGTTTCTTTTTCAGAGAGGAATGTCATTTAACAATCATAGAGCATCTTCTCCATCAAGTTTGGAGCATGTACCATTGGTGCACATTCTATATTAAGGGGGGACTACATGGTCTCTCTTTTTCTCTTATGTGAGAGAGAATTTTTACTCACATGGGGTTTTCGCCTTCTCATTCGTATTTGAGATTATTTTGTATTTCCATCTCTCCTTCTAGGAGGAGCTTTGTCCCACTAGATTTTCTCCTTTTCTTCATTTGTGAGAGATTGTATTACAATATTACATGTGTACCTAACATGGTCTAGTAGTTGAGACCCATCTTGTATTATTTACACTTGTGTTCATTCTCCTTAAGTTGTACTTAAGGGGATGGGGTCGGGTGGGTTGGTTTGATTAGGGTGTTGAACCTAGTATGCTCTTCACCTGGGTCCTAATCACATATGCTACTTAAGTTTATTTAGGGACTACATAGGAAAATTCACACTTTGAGTGGAATTATCATCTTTAGTAGACACTTATCACTTTTCCACCTTATGTGGATGATAAGTTATCACTTTGTGCTTCATATCATAAGATTAAGACACCTGCCATAATGTTATGCTATCCCGTGTCTCACCTTGGCCTAAATAACCAAGGGGTCTCCTTTGTAATTTCAATTCAATTCATCCTATTGCATTCTTGAGAGGAATACAATCTAATTTTTTCATATCGATCTTCTATGTTCTTGTGCTTTCCATTAGACTTCTAGATCTTGGGTGGCTATGTTTGTAGCCAAATCTTACAATTCTAAACTTTCACTCTATAGAATTTCTAGGGATTGGAAGTCATGATACCTCATGACCCATGCTGAGCCTCAACTTGACTGTGCCAAATCTTGCTTGAGTCTCGATTACCTTATGCATTTTGGCTTCTCTTTATCCATTGTTGATAACTAATCCAATATGATTTATATAGACAACCAAGTGTAAAATTTGTCCAATTCCTTGTCTTTCTCCCTTCATTCATTCTATAAGGAATTTCCAAGGTATTAAAGTCTTTGAATTCAAATTTTTAGGAAGTTCAATTTTTAATAAAAAGGTTGACAACGAGAAGGAATAATTTTTTTTTTGAGTTCATGAAGCCTTCAAAATGCCAATTTGTATGCAAACACAGTAAGTTAACAAAAAACAGTGAAAGAAAAATAAAGAACAATGGTATCTTTTGGGGGTCTGATAGTGCTTCAGGTGGATCAGGATTGATGTGAACGGAGAAATAATTGTTAGTAAATGTCCTTGAATCTAATTCTCTTTGGATGGTTGCCTCTATCTACAGTCTCACTTTGAATAATTTTTTTATTGCGATTAGTGTGTATGGGCCTTCCAAGACATTAGAGAAAGCAACCAGATGGAAAGATATTTTAAACTTCATGGCTACATAGAAGGATGTCGATTTCATCATAGGTGGTGACTCAAAGTGATTTTGAATGCCTCAGAGAAGCTTGGTGGATTGAGAAAGTTAAGTCAAGCCTCTCTTGATTTCATGAATTTCGTGAACAACTCTGGTTTAGTGGATATCCAAACTTCCAACGGTATTTACACGCGGAACAATCAAAGAAGGGATTTCTTAAATATTGTTGAACGGCTTGATAAATTCTTGATTTCAATAGAATAGATGGAGGGTCATGTTTCAATAGGTGTCAAAATCATTCTGGTGTCTACTTCTGATCACTTTCCGGTTGAGCTTGATATTCGAGGTAATTGTGTCAATCTAAAGACATGTTTCAAGTTTGAGAACATGTGGTGGCGTGATACCTCTCTATTGTAGTTGTTGGAGACTTGGTGGAAGGAATACAGAGTTGGGGTCTCTTGTAACTTTATTATGGTGAAAACGCTTCATTACATAAAGACTAAGCTAAGAGAATGCAACAAGTTAGAATTCAATAATATTTTTGTGGAAAAATTCAGAATTGAGCAAGAAATGGAAGATTTAAATGAGAAAGTCATCAGATTTGGCATGTTCAAGGATGATTTTGACAAAGAGCGGGCTCTTAAAGGAGGATCCAAAAGAGGTACTGGCCAGAGAAGAGATTTTTTGGAGAGATAAGTCTAGGGAGCTATGACTTAAAATGGAGACTCGAGTTCAAAGTTTTTCCATACCTTGATCAATACTCGAAGAACAATAAACAAGATTGAGGACGTGGTTAGGATGAATGGTGATAAAGATGCAAGTATAAGTGATGTAGGTCAGGAAGCGCCGAAGCGGTGGCTTATTTCACAAATATTTTGGGAAGCAAAAATGTTAGTTGTGGATTGAATGCGGAGTTAGATTATATTCCTAACATCCTTTTAGAAGAACAAAATCACTCGTTGTGAGCTCTGACCACAATAGAAGAAGTTAAACTAGCCCTTTTCCAACTCTACTTGGATAAAGCTCCAAGTCCAGATGGATTCCCCGCCAAATTCTTTCAGAAATGCTGGCACTTTATGGGTTCAGACATTTGGAGGTTAGTGGAGGACTTCCAAATCCATAAGAGGTATGGCAAGGATATTAAGAATACGGTTATTGTTTTGATTCCAAAAAAATACCATGCTCTTCATTGAATGACTAAATGCCAATTTTGTTATGTAACATGATTTATAAAGTGATTTCCAAGGTGTTTGCAAATAGATTGAAAAAAGTAATGAACAAGATTATATCAGAAGAGTAGTATGGTTTCACTCTGGGTAGAAATATATATGATTATGTTATTCTCACAAATGAAGTAGTTCACACTATTAAGGCTGAAAACCTAAAATGAATGACGATCAAGTTAGATGTCCAAAAGGCTTACGATAGAGTAGGGTGAAATTTATTACATGTATTATATAAATTTGGCTTTTGTTCACATTGGATTGAGGTCAAGTATTGCATTTCCACAGTGTGATTTTCGGTTTCCCTAAATGGAGCTCTATTTGGGCTTTTTGGAGCCACAAATGGTTTAAGGAAGGGGGACCTGCTGTCCCCTTTTCTCTTTGTAATAATGGCCAAGGAACATTTAAATAGAGGAGTAGAATGGGACTATGGAAGGGCATTCAAATTGTTGAAGGACCTGATCCTGTAACCCACACCCAATTTGCTGATGACATGACAATGTTTGGGGCAGCTAGTATTATAGGCTGAGCGAATCAAGGAGGCATTGTAAGTGTACGAGATGAAGTTTGGGCAGATTCTAAACAGGGAAAAATCTTCAATAATTTTTTTAACGCCAAAAAATATATGCAGAAGAAGATTGCTACAATTCTTGGTTTCCCTATTGCTTCCCTCCCTGCCAAATATTTAGGAGTGCCAATTTTTGAAGGTGCTTGCAGATCCAAGCATTGGGAAGAGGTTGTCAACAAGTGCAGATTGAGAGAAACTTTATGGAAGACTAAATGGTTGTACCTTGCTGGGCAGATGATAATGATCAAGTCAATCCTTACAGCCATGCCAATCTATGTAATGTCATGCTTAGCCACCACTCACAAAATTGAAGCAAACCTCGAAAGCATCTTTAAGGAGTCCCTTTGGGAAGGCTCCAAGGAAGACAAGAAAATCCCATTGATTTGTTGGGAGACAATGTGTAAGTAGAAGGCTGATGGAGGGGCTAGGTTAAGACGGATGAGGAAACAAAATCTGGCACTAGGTGCAAAACTAGTGTGGAAAATATACAGAGCTAGTGAGTGCGGAAAATATACAGAGCTAGTGAGTGCCCTTGGTGCCAATTTTTTAAGAAAAAAATCTTGATTGCAAAAATCCAGAACAAATTTTAACAATTGCCAATCCTTGTAATGTCTCGACATCTTGGAGACTCTTAGGTAATTATTGAAATCTCATCACAAATCATCTAACTTGGAAGGTAAATAATGGCAGGTTTGCTGAATTCTGGACAAACTAGTGGAATGGTTATAAATCCCTAGCTAATACTTTGGGTATCCATGATGAGATTAGGGAGTTGACTCAAAAGTTTGGTTCAAAGGTCCACAATTATTGCAAAAAGGATGATGTAATTGGGGTAGTGGTTGCATGGATAGACATCAGATGTTTAAACCTATCTTCTTACTTGGAAAGTAGGCTAAGTGAAGAATCAAAGAGCCATAAATGTATTCCTTGTGATCTAGATGATGAAATAATATGATGTAGAGTCAAATTCAGACAATATTCGGTTAAGCTAGGATACATAAACCAAGAAGAATAGGAAAACTCTGCTGATTGGCCTTTGATCTTTGTTGGGATCCTGTTGTTCTTCCCAAAGAGGGTGATTTCTTGTGGGTGGCATTGCATAAAAGATGCCTTACTATGGACATATTGAACAATATTGGCATCATTGGTCCATCTTGCTGCGTGTTATGTTAAAGCGAAGCTGAATTATCATACCATCATTTTTTGAATTATGACTATGCATCATCATGTTCAAATTGAATTACGAGTTCAATATAGTGGATGGGGCCTCATCCTTAGTGTGTGCTAAAATTTATTCAGGGATGGCCAAGGATGTACAAGACATCTTTGTGGGCTTTAATTTAGGTTGTTGCCCCTTCTTTAATCATATGGGATATTTGGAAGGAGCGAAATTGTTAGATATTCAAGGATTCAAAGATGCCATGGAAAAGCTTGGTTAAAAGAATCAACAATGATATAATTGAGGTGGCCAATTGTGATATACCAAATGGAACACCTCAACGATATAGACACTTCCATTGTACTCAACAAGACACTTCCACCGTACTAGTTAGCACTTCCACCACACTAATTAGCATTGCCGCAGTAACAGTCAACACTGCCACCATACTAGCCACTGTAATAGTCAACATTGCCACTGTACCAGACAACATTGCCGCAAGTTGCACACTGCAATTTGGCAACCTTCAACACTTAACCTTCGGCACTTGGTACTTGATGACTAAATATTATACTTGATCTATTAAAAAATAAGAATGACTATTATTATAATCTAAGGTAACAAAATATATTGTAGATCAGGACATAAGCAAACCACAAGAAATGAAATGCTATCAATTGGAGACTTATATTCTCATATTATATCCAGATGCACAAATTTGTCTTCACAAGAAGACTTCACAAATTTGAAAATGAAGTACAAAGTGAAATATCTGAAGTGATATCTCAACATCTCAACGATACAAACACTTCAACGATAAGGACACTTCCTGAATGACACACCTCAATGGTATGGAGACTTCCACTGTACTCAACAACGCATTTCCATCGTACTATTCATCACTTCCACCGTACTTTGCACACTTCCACTATATTGCGCACACTGCCACCAAACTATGCACATTGTCATTGTACTAGTCACACTGCCATTACACTAGTCACATTGCCATTGTACCACACACACTTCCACTATACTCAACACACTGCCACCATACCAATCAACACTGCCACTATACCAGTCAACACTGTCACCGTACAAGTCAACACTACCACAGTACAAGTCAACATTGCCATAATACCAGTCAGCACTGGCACCTTACTAGTCAACACTAGCACCGTACTAGTGAGCACTACCACCGTACCACTCATCACGACCACTTTAATAGTCAACACTGCCATTGGAGAAGACAACACTGTCGTGCATCGCACATTGCAATTCGATAGTTGGTACGTGACGATTGAATATTATACTCGATCTATTCAGAAATGAGAATGACTATTATTATAATCCAAGGTAACACAATAGACTGTAGACTAGTGCATAAGAAAACCACAAAAAATGAAATGCTATCAATTGGAGACTTATATTCTCAGATTATATCTAGATGCACAAATTTGTCTTCGCAATAAGACTTCACAAATTTGACAATGAAGTACAAAGTGAAACATTTGAAGTGATATCTCCAACGACAGAGTAGGGTGATGAATGACTCCCACCAAAACTGCAAATATAGAATAGGAAGGGTCTTGCACCTCTAAAACTACAAACAATGTCAAATTCCAACTGGAATCACAAATACATAAGAAACATAAAATCCATGATGATTTCCTATAATGCCAACCATAGCCTTATAAAGAGCTACAAGAATTTTTTTGAAGGGTTACAAATAGGCCGACATACTTTATTATTATTTTGGTACTTGGGCCCCTTTAATTAATTAATTAATTAATTAATTAGTCCTTATTTAATTTTTGGGGCCATTTAATTAATTAATAAATAAAAAGGGCCCAAGTAATAAAATAATAAATAAAGTATGTCGGCCTATTTGTAACCCTTTGGGAAACTTCCTAGAGCTCTTTATAAGGCCATGGTTGGCATTGTAGGAAATCATTGTGGATTTTATGTTCTTATGTATTTGTGATTCCAGTTGGAATTCAACATTGTTTGTAGTTTCAAAGGTGCAAGACCCTCCCTATTTTGTATTTGCAGTTTTAGTGGTAGTCACTCCTCACCCTAGTCTGTCGTTGGAGATATCGCTTCAAATATCTCACTTTGTACTTCATTGTCAAATTTGTGAAGTCTTCTTGCGAAGACAAATTTGTGCATCTGGATATATCTAAGAATATAAGTCTCCAATTGATAACATTTCATTTCCTATGGTTTTCTTATGCCTTGATCTACGATCTATTGTGTTACCTTGGATTATAATAATTGCCATTCTTATTTGTATAGATTGAGTATAATATTTAGTCGTCAAGTACCAAGTGCCAAAGGGTGTTGAGTTGCAGCGTGCAACACACAAAAGTGTAGTCTAGTACGGTGGAAGTGTTGATAATTATGGTGGCTAGAACATGGCAGTGCTGATTGGTATGGTGGTAGTGCTAACTAGTACGGTGGCAGTGCTGACTGGTATGGTGACAATGCTGACTGGTATGATGACAATGCTGACTGGTACAGTGGTAGTGTACTAGGTACAATGGTAGTATGCATAGGACAGTGGAAGTTGTGTGCAGTATGGTGGCAGTGTGCACGGTATGGTAGAAGTGCTGACTAGTACAGTGGAAGTGTGTTTTTGAGTATGGTCAAAGTGTTTGTACCATTGAGGTGTACCATTCAAGAAGTGTCCTTATCGTTGAAGTGTCTATACCATTGAGGTGTTGAGATACCACTTCAGATATTTCACTGTGTACTTTATTGTCAAATTTGTGAAGTCTTCTTGCGAAGAAAAAATTGTGCATCTAGATATAATATGAGAATATAAGTCTCCAATTGATATCATTTCATTTCCTATGGTTTTCTTATGCCCCGATCTATGATCTATCGTGTTACCTTGGATATAATAATAGAGCCATTCTTATTTCTGAATAGATCGACTACAATATTTAGTCATCAGGTACCAAGTGTCGAAGGGTGCCAAATTACAAAGTGTGGCGTGTGACAGTGCTATATGGTACAGTAGCAATGCTAACTATTACGATGGCTAGTAGAGTGGTAGTGTTGACTAGTATGGTGGCAATGTTGACTAGTACAATGGAAGTGCTAACTAGGACGATAGAAGTGTGTTGTTGAGTATGGTGGAAGTGTTCGTACTGTTGAGGTGTTCCATTCGGTACACCACACTGGTATCAGATGAGTGATTCTTCTAGCACATTGGGAAAATAATAGTATTGAGTGATGGATTGGAAGATGTGTTAAGGGAGCTAAGAAGAAGTTAGCATCAACTCTACCAAACCCTAGCAAGAGGACAAAATAATATTGGCAAGACAATAAAGTGCATGGAAAATAGAAGAATGAAGGGCGACATGTCATGTACACCTTAGACCAATACAAGATAGATGATGCTCATTTTCCCTCTGAGGATCAAGCAGTTGGAAATGCATCCGCTCACTTTAGCTAAGTCATTGAAGCAGATGAAGAAATATTGGGTTGATGGTGGATGGAAGATAAACACATCTCTCAAGGACTACATAGAATGGAGGATGAGGTATCCATCCTCCAAAGGTAATAGAACCTACAACATCAATCTCAGACAGGAGATGGACAATGAGGTACTTAGCACCGTGAGCCCTATAGAGGATGGAGTGATTCCTACACTGCAACAATAGGAGGATATAGATAAGCAAGAATCAACAATTATCCCTTTAATAAAAGATCACCTTAATCTTCAAGTAAATAAAAAAGGTGAAGAAGATGCTTGCACAAATTTCATCGAGCCAACACTCGTTGATCAAATTGATGGAAATGCAGGTTCTATTAGTGATCCTTTCAACGAGTAGTGATGCAGAGTGCACTGCAAGAAGTGTCTCCAATGGGTTTACCCTGTTACAAGTTGTTTAACTTGTCTCCTTACTTAAGTTGTTAAACCACCCTTCTAGGATAGATATAAGGACCACTTCAATCAATTTCTCTAGTCTCATCAATCCTCCAAACACTTCTTAGACCAAGTTCATGAATGTTCCCAAATGGGCTTTAGGGACACCTTCCCTAAATGGAGCCAAAGGATAGAAGACACCCTTACCCAATACCAATGGTTTATCTAATGATTGGAACACCTTAATTATGCCTCTGGAATAGAGAATCACCCAACTCCTAGGCTCACAAATACTCACAACACCAATTTGGCTTATAGACCTATAATTCCTACTAGGTCTCCAATTGAGGCTTCAACACCCTATTTTCCAATTCATAAAGGGAATCAGAAATCTAAATTTAGTTTAAGACACCCTTTTGGATGTTACAAAAGATTCCCAAAGTGCATGCACCAACTCCACTCCAACACCCCTAAATCCTCACAAAGTCTCACAAGCCTAATTGATCAAGTTAGGCTTGGTTACAAGGCAAGTGCTCAAGGATGGAATCACATAATTGATACAAGAGGTTAGGATTACTTTACTATCTCTATTTGACTAGAAACATTCATCTACCAAGTCCCATGACTCAATTATTCTGACTATCCACACATTTTCTTCTTTGACTGGTTAATTACATAAAGATATTTAACCCTAGGGCTTGATGCCAAAGGTAGTGAAACTCCTTGGAAAGGTCTGCATGCTTAGAGTTTTAATGTACATGTCCCTAAATTGTATTTTTCCAGTTGGCCATAGAATTCCACTGGAGAAATCCCAAGTTAGGGCTTCAACACTGTAACGGATCTTATGAGGGTTTTAACCTAGTCTTCACAAAACTAGCGATATCTTACACAAATCAACACCAAATGTAATCAAACCAAGTGCATTGGAGATTAGATTCAGGGAAATTTCCAACCCTTACACTTAATCTGACAAATCAATTCGTACCCATTTGTACAACATAGAAATGCACAAAAAAATCACTTTATTCTTCGATAAAATGCATCAAACTTCACTTCATGCTCCTACACACACTTTGAGGATTTCAAATACATTCATCCAAGTGATCTAACCGATCCTTGCGTTGTTGATATTGTTGGAACCAACTTTGGGCTTCCCGAGCAACTTTGGAAAAGTTGTTCGACAATATTTGTGCAGTTTTTGAAAAGTTGCTTAGCAACATTTTTACATCTTTTGTAACTTTTGCATTTTGTCAATATGGAAATCCAAATGACTTGAATTTGATCTCAACCTAGTAAATCATGATGAAAACTTACTACTAGGATCCAAAACACTCAAAACTCCTAAAACACCTATCCCATCCTAAAGATTACTAACTTATGGTCCTTCATGGACTAAAGGAACTCAAGGTTTATAGATGCACCTATGAGACCCTTGACCATACAAGATAGACCAAACATATGAAGATGATCTCAAAGACCTATCTCCTTATTACATAGAAAGAAAACATCCTAGCTTAGTCATTTGCATTGGTGCCCTGCACCATACTCCCTTGGATAAAGAGAACTCAAGTCCCTTGAGTAGGGATGTCTTCAAACTTGAACCCTACTTTCTCAATGGCCCTAGAAGTCATCCAGGTAGCATCCTCAAGAGGTTGATTCTTGCATTTGACCAAGAACTCATAATAAGTTCTTCTCCCGGTTTGCTTAAGAACCCTCTTGTCTAAGATGCACTCAATTTCCAAAATAGGTGGAGGAGGCAAATCTGTCATCAGTCCTTCATGTTAGAATTTGGTTCTCCTGCAACACAAACATCACTAACAAGCCCTTTGTAAGCATATATGTCAACAACATTGAAAATAGGAGACAAACCAATGTGAGGGGGCAAGTCAATTTTAAAAGCATTGTTTCCATATTTCTTGATTATCCGGAAAGGACCAAGTTTCTTCATCATGAGTTTAGTGTACTTCTCCTTGGGAAACCTTTCTTTATTCAAATGGATCATCACCAAATCCCCTACAACAAATTGCAAGTCTCTCCTCTTTTTATCTGCATGTTATTTATACTTGTCAGAAGTATCCTGCAACTTTGTCTTAACTTGCTCATGAATATCCTTCACAATCTCTACAAAATCGTCAACCAATGCACTCTTTCTTCCCAGATATGTGACTTCCCTAAGCTCCAAAAAACCCATTGGGTGAACACCATACACAATTTGGAAAGGTGTTAAACCAATGCTTCTGTTGACAAAGTCATTGTAAGAGAACTCTGCCTGGGCTAGGATTGAGTCCCAAGTGGCTCCATGCTCTTGATTAAGGCATCTCAATAGGTTGCCAAGGGACCTATTAATCACCTCTGTTTGACCATTAGATTGTAGGTGATAGGAAGAGGACAAGGAAACATTAGTCCCAAGTTTTTTCCACAAGGTGTGCCAAAAATGGCCGAGAAACTTAGGATCTCTGTCTGATATTATCAACAAGGGAAAACCATGTAATCTAACAACCTCCCTAAAGAACAAACCTACTATGTGTGAAGCATCATGAATGGTCTTACATGGAATGAAGTGATCCATTTTAGAAAACCTGTCCACAACAACATATACATTGTCAAATCCAATCTTAGTCTTTGGAAGTCCAAGTACAAAATCCATGCTCACTGAATCCCATGGCTTGGAAGGAATTGGGAGTGGTGTGTATAACGCTGCATTAGAAGTGTGAACCTTAGCTCTTTGACAAACTAAACAACCTTCTACATACCTCTAGACATCAGTTTGTAATTTGGGCCAAAAATAAAATCTTCTCACAAGTTCTAGGCTCTTATCAACACCAAAATGCCCTGCTAGACTACCAAAATGTTTTTATTTAATAATAATTTCCCTTATGGATCCTTTAGGGACACAAAGTAGATTACCCTTAAACAACAATCCATCTTGAAAAAGCAATTCTAAAAAATCAGTGTGATACCTTTATGTCATGGCTAAACAAACCTGATAAGCTTCTTGGAAATCTTCATCTGCTACATACATATCCTTCATAGCATGAATGCCAACACTTTCTAACTAAACTTCTTGGATGGTTGGGTTCCTCCTACTGAGAGCATCAACAACTTTTTTTCACTATACCCTTTTTGTGCTTGATGGTGAAATTATAGGACTACAAGAATTCCATCCATTTGACATGTCTATGGTGTAGTTTCTCCTGCCTATTCAAGAAGTCGAGAGCATGATTATCAATAAATACTATGAATTCATTAGGCAACAAGTAGTGCTTCCATTTCCTAAAGGATTGAATCATGGCATACAATTCTAGATCATAAGTAGAATACTTCTTCTTTGCTTCATTCAATTTTTCATTGAAGAAAGCCACTAGTCTTCCATCTTGGCTCAAGATCCCACCAATAGCTTTATTTCTTGCATCACACTCCACTGCGAAAACTTTATGGAAATTTGGCAGAACTAGGATAGGCTGCTTCGCAATTTTCTTCTTCAAGTACTCAAAAGAATCATTAGCCCCATTAGTGCAAACAAAAGTTCATTTCCTTCCTCTAATTGTATTGATCATAGGAGCACATACCCCACTGAAGTTCCTAAAACAATTCCTATAGAAACTTCTCAAACCATGAAAACTTTTTACCTATGATGCTGAAGTAGGAGTTGGCCAATTGAGAATGGCTTCAACTTTGGAAGGATCCATTGTGAGGTTGTTCCTTGATATCACAAATCCCAAGAACACAAGTTATTCTTGTAGGAATACACACTTCTCTAGGTTGATCTTCACTTGCTCCTCATGAAGTCTCTTCAAAACCATGTCTAAATGTTTGAGATGCTCTTCCTTATCCCTGCTAAAAATCAAAATGTCATCAAGATAGACCACAACAATTTGTTAAGAAAAGGCTTCAAGACTTCATTCATAAGTCTCATAAAAGTGCTAGGGGAATTAGAAAGACCAAATGGCATTAAAATCCATTCATAGAGACCCTATGTTGTTTTGAATGTTGTCTTCCACTCATCTCCACCCTTATCCTTATCTGGTGATAACCACTCTTGAGATCCACCTTGGAATAGAAGGTTGCACCCCCTAAACTATCCATTAGATCCTCTATTCTAGGCATAGGAAACCTATATATGATGGTTATCCTTTTATTGCCCTATAATCAATACATAGCCTCCATCTAAGAGTTTGTTTCTCCTTACTTGTTCACTTATAAGAGTTTATTTCTCCTTAGTTAACCATGGAGCTCTATAAGGAAATGGGTGAGGAATTCTTTGCAATTTCAACTTAT
Organism: Chamaecyparis obtusa; assembly: GCA_027943335.1. Lineage (NCBI taxonomy): Eukaryota > Viridiplantae > Streptophyta > Pinopsida > Cupressales > Cupressaceae > Chamaecyparis > Chamaecyparis obtusa. The sequence goes on along the minus strand of BSBK01008015.1, from coordinate 645,990 downwards.
CAACCAACTCTTTAGAGACAATGTTATCCATTGAACCAAAGTCTACTATGACTTTACATACCTTATTATTTACCTTGCAGGTTGTCCTAAACAATGACTTCCTCTGTGGTGGTTCAATGGTGGCAGGTACTTTCAAGAGAGTTCTTTTCATCATGAGAAATTCACCTTGCTCTGGATCTGTAAGCCTTGAGGTAGATGTATGGTAAGATGACACACTATGACCATCGTCATCTTGTGTCTATTGTACCCTCATGTCGCCTCCTTATTTGGTTGCACCAATCTTTTCAAGACACCAAAAAGACTGATACCCTATTTGGTTGCATGTGAAACACTTGCCTATAAAAATAATAGGTTCTCTTCCACCAAACATTCCTCTACTGTTTGATCTTCTACCCCTAAAACTACCTCTGTTACCTGTATCACCTTCTTGAGTTTGTTTGCTTGATTCCCCTTGATTCCTAGGGAATACTCCTCTTCCATTGAATCTACTTCTTCCTCTAAAGTTGTTCCCTCTACCTCTGCTATTTTGTTCTCCCCTTCTTTTATGCTTCTCTTCAATCTTCAAGGCCATTAGGAAACATTTATGCACAGAGTCTAGGGTGAATAGACTAAGCTCATCCTGTATGCTGAATTTAAGCCCATTCAAATACCTAGAAAGCTTTTGATTTTCATTTTTAGGGAGCTTGTCTTTGAGAGTCAAATTGTGGAATTCTTCGGTGTAGGAACTTACATCCTGATCTCTTTGTTTAAGATTCTACAGCCTTTTGTGTAGCATCACTTCATAATCTTTAGGAACAAATTGCTTCTTCACTTTTGTCACCATTCTCTTCCAAGAAGAAATGGGATTCTTCCCTTCCTCTATTCTTTCATTTTGGAGGAAGTTCCACCAACTCAAGGCAGGGCCCTTCAATTTGGATTTATCCAACTTGACCTTTTGATTGCTAAGAACATCTTCACACTCAAAATGGTTCTCAAGTGCCTCTAGCCAGTCCATACATTCTTCTAGGTTCAACTTACCGTGAAACATGGGTAAGTCCATTCTCTCCTTTCCTACCCTTTCTATGGCTGCAAGGAAAGGTCTCTGGTCTGCAGGTATCCGATCTTGCTCATGGTTATCTTCTGCATCCTCATCTTCGTCTTCAGACATTTCATTGTCTCCTTTGTTCACCTGACCTTTTAACTTTTCCAACTCCCTCTTCATGGTTCTATTTTATGCTCTAACTACTCTACTTTCAGCCATATGTTGTTTGCCTAACTTGGCTAGTTCAACATTTGTGATTCTCACAGGAATTTCCCTCTCTTCTTCTCCCTCGGACATCCTATCCTGACTTATTTCTCCCAAACAAAGTCTTAGTGGCTCTGATAACACTTGATGCAGAGTGCACTATAAGAAGTGTCTCTGGTGGGTTCAACCTATTACAAGTTAAATCTATTAGATTTCCACAATCCATATGTAATAATTAGTCACAATTTCTGGATTCGATTGTGTAGAGTTTTTTTGATTGTTACAAGTTGTTTAACTTCTTTCCTTACTTAAGTTGTTAAACTACCCTTCTAGGATGGATATAAGGATGACTTCAATCAAGTTCTCTAGTCTCGCCAATCCGCCAAATACTTCTTAGACCGAGTTCATGAATGTTCCCAAATGGGCTTTAGGGACACCTTCCCTAAATGGAGCCAAAGGATAGAAAACACCCTTACCCAATACCGACGGTTTATCTAATGATTAGAACACCTTACCTATGCCTCTGGAATAGAGAATCATCCAAATCCATGCTCACAAATACCCACAACACCAATTTGCCTTATAGACCTATAATTCCTACTAGGTCTCCAATTGAGGTTTCAACACCCTATTTTCCAATTCATAAAGGGACTCTGAAATCCAAATGCAGTTCAAACACCCTTTTGGATATTACAAAATATTCCCAAAGTGCATGCACCAACTCTACTCCAACACCCCTAAACCCTCACAAAGTCTCACAAGCCTAATTGATCAGGTTAGGCTTGGTTACAAGGCAAATGCTCAAGGATGTGTTCACATAATTGATGCAAGAGGTTAGGATTGCTTTACTATCTCTATTCGACTAGAAACATTCATCTACTAAGTCCCATGACTCAATTATTCCGCCTGTCCACACATTTGCTTCCTTGACTGGTTAAATACATAGAGATATATAATCCTAGGGCTTGATGCCAAAGGTAGTGAAACTCCTTGGAAAGGTTTGTGTGCTTAGAGTATCAATTTACATGTCCCTAAATTGTATTTCCCATTTGGCCATAGATTCCACTAGAGAAATCCCAAGTTAGGGCTCCATTTCTATAACTGATCCAATTTATGACGGTTTTAACCCTGTCTTCACAAATCTGGTGGTATCTTACACAAATCAACACCAGATGTAATCAAACCAAGTGCATTGGAGATTAGCTTCAGGGAAATCCCTTACACTTAATCTGACAAATCAATTCGTACCCCTCTGTACAACACATAAATGCACAAAAAATCCACTTTAATCTTCAATAAAATGCATCAAACTTCACTTCATGCTCCTACACACACTTTGAGGAGTTTAAATACACTCATCCAAGTGATCTAACCGATCCTTGGGTAGTTGAGATCATTGGAACCAACTTTGGGCTTCCCGAGCAACTTTGGAAAAGTAGCTCGATAACATTTGTGGAGTTTTTGAAAAGTTGCTTAGCAACATTTTTACATCTTTTGCAACTTTTGCATTTTGTCAATATGGAAATCCAAATGACTTGGATTTGATCTCAACCCACTAAATCATGATGAAACCTTACTAATAGATCCAAAACACTCAAAACTCCTAAAACACCTATCCCATCCTAAAGCTTACTAACTTAAGGTCCTTCATGGACTAAGGGAACTCAAGGTTTATAGATGCACCTATGAGACCCTTGATCATACAAGATAGACCAAACATATGAAAATGATCTAAAAGACCTATCTCCTTATTACATAGAAAGAAAACATCCTAACTTAGTCGTTTGCATTGGTGCCCTGCACCAAGCAGGTTGTACCAGTGATAGATCAACCTCATAGAGACGCAGACTCTACTAATGATCTCTTGCAGGAGCAATCTCTACAATTGGCTGAATATGAAGTTTACTTTTTGGTTGGTCATGAGGCATGCATAACTGAAATCTCTTCATGTGAGTGGTTTCCTCATGGGAAGAACAAGTTGCACTTGACCTTTGAGATTCTAGACCATCATTTGTGGGAAGTGATTGATTGTCATGATAGCATGATAGCTTGGGATCCAGGCATCAACATGTTTGATGATTGGCTTCAGTGGTATTAGAGCACTATAATGTTTCATTTCAGATTTGGCACTTCACAAGTGTGATTTCCACTGGACGACACCTTCAACCCACAATGCTTCCATTGTATAGCCCTTCACTCCCACCACACGATGCCACACTCCACCTATACAACCAATACGACAACTCCACCCGTATGGAACTACCACCTGCCAAGTGTCCATTGCCAAGTGCCAAGTGCCATCCTTTGAGCTCCCACCACAAAATCGGTCTTCAATATCGCTGTTGTGAAATCCTCCTAACCAATTCACAACGAAACACAATAGATACTCCAAGAATCTGGAGTAGATAGATTACTTATTAAAATCCAAAATTATAATATGATTGCATTCCAAACGACAACCGCAAATGATCTCTTATTAAGCACAGGATGAGACACAACATTAGAACACAAGAATTCAATCTCCATAGTTAATTCACCAACATTTGCACTCGTTTTACAGCTGTGGAAATGCAATTTTTGATAGATCCACGATGGAAGTCGCGGATGCCTATCAACGATAAACTATAACTTCAGATGGTTTGGATTGAAGGTTGTTCCACTTGCTTTTTTTTTCTTATTACATGACACCTCTAGGCATCTATTGAATATAGATCTCTTTCAACACTATTTGGTGCTACTGTTGTCTGTGTCCATTAACTCAGAGGTTAGGTGCCATTGGCTTCCAATTACTGTTGTTGCAATAAGTTTCAATGTTATTGCTAAGAGGCATGAGGGTCAATCGTACCGATGAATCCGATCACAGGAAAAGCCGTAGGAAAGTGCTCGAGTTAGATGGTCACGATGACCTGCGGTGTCAACGAGGCACCTTCAGAGTTTGTCGTGGCTGCTGGTTTCTATACTTCGTTACCTCCCTCACTCAAAACTCATACACAATATCACACGATGTATTTTACTATTCCATCCTTGACATTAATACAAATCTTGGCAATCAAGTGCTACAACAGTGGTACCAATTCCAGATTGGAATGCTCTCCTTCAACACGACAACAATATTAGATCCCATAGATTGGTAACCTCAATTCGAAGCATAAATTAGCAAGCTTGATCCCAGTGCTATGCTCGACCCCATAGAAGGTGCCACAACAATTGGTGGGGAGAACAGATTTAGAGTGATTTCTCTCCCTTGGATATGTAGTGATCAAGTAAGGGGTTGATTGAATTTAATCGTATAACTCAGCATACGTTGAATTTCCTCTGCCAAGATCGGTCTTACCATTTTGCTATTATAAAATCGCAACACTGGCAAGGTTGTGCACAATCCTTAAGAGAGAACCGATATGGATGATTCATAACTGTTCATCCCCTAGAGGATTTGGTTGCTATTCTAATTGCTCTGTATTTCAACAGTATCAAATTGCTGAGTTTCGATAAGCCTTGTTCCGTGGGTAAATATATTTCGTACTTCCATGTAAGGCTTGCAAAAGTTTAAGTGATCAATCATACCAGCAAATATAGACAATCTTACTTCAACTGCTCACTAGTATATCTTCTTCACTCAACCCTTCTTGGTCAAATCTTTGTTGTTCCTCCAAATTACAAATTTGCCTCCAATTGGAAACTTCACGAAATTGTCGAGATCAAAGGCACTCTAGGGTGGGAGATATTCACTACCGAAACTGCACATGTCCTTCAACTTCAAGCTTCCAGTAATAGACAAAGTGAATTCAAAACTTCCATGATTGATTGCTTCCACAAGCTCTTCTTTTATAATACTTTAATTGACCTTTTCTCTTTAAAAATCTAAATTTAAATGGGCCCCTAGAAGGGAAAATTAATAAAGTGGCCCCAATTAATTAATATTTTAATTCAATAGGCAGACACTTAATTAATAAACTTCTTGATTACCTTGTCAATTTTGGAGGGACATTACATGTTGTCTCCCTTGCCGTTTGAATTGCCAACTCCTTTGATGACATTGCCAAAGAAAGCAAAAACTCTTCTGCTCTTGCTTGTTGTGTGATGTACCAAAGGCACACCCCAACCATACAGACACTTTCACCATCCCAGCTGCCGCACTGCCATCGTACTAGTCAACACACTGTCTGCACACTTCTACCATACCAGTCAACACACTGCCACCGTATCAATAGCATATTGCATTTGTACCATTTAGCACTGCCACCATACTAGTCAACACCGCCACCATACTAGTCGGCACTGCCACTGCCGCACACTCCAATTTGGCACCCTTCAGTACTCGACACCCTTCGGCTCCCTTCGACACTTGGTACCTGACGATTGAATATTATACTCGATCTATTTAGAACTAAGAATGACTATTCTTATAATCCAAGGTAACACAATAGATCATAGATCGGGGCATAAGCAAACCACAAGAAATGAAAGTGTTAGTAATATGTCGGCGGACGGTAAATTCAGTCATATTTCTAAATGGCTAGTGTTCATCGGGAAATAAATAGACGAGAATCTATCCCTCCGGTAGGGGGTGGGTGGGAGGCCCTTTAACCCCCCTGGGGAAACATGGTGGGAGGCTAGCAACTATATCTTCCTAAGTTCTCAACTATATCTTCCGGCCTTACCCAAATAGTAGGGGGTAGAGCCCAGCAAGCAAACCCAAAATTTGAGTTCATGGCAGTATCTGGGAACGACATCTTGAAGCAATCATATTATGTCTATAATAATAGACGGACTATGCATAACCTCATGCTCTTTGGTATTAATGCTCGTTATTGCTCTATATATATGAGATGGATGGAAAAACACTATCAATTGGAGACCTATATTCTCAGATTATATGCAGATGCACCAATTTGTCTTTACAAGAAGACTTCACAAATTTGACAATGAAGTACAAAGTGAAATATCTAAAGTGATATCTCCAACAACAGACAAGGGTGAGGAATGACTCCCACCAAAACTGCAAATACAAAATAGGGAGGAGGGTCTTGCACCTCCGAAACTACAAATAAGGTCGAATTTCAACTAGAATCACAAATACATAAGAAACATAAAATCCATGACGACATCCTACAATGTCAAACACAACCTTATAAAGGGCTCCAGGAAGTTTCTCGAAAAGTTACAAATAGGTCAACATAATTTATTTATTATTTTATTACTTGACCCCCTTTTATTTATTTATTTATTAATTAAGTAGATCCTTATGATATTATTTAAATTTTGGAGCCACCTAATTAACTATCACTCCATTAATTTGGGGACATTACAAATCCTCACCGCCCAGATATTGCTTTCCCTCAAGCAATCCATCATCAAACCGTTTGCCCATTATAAAGCTCTAGGGCCCCAAACTAGACGCAGATGTTGATGTCCGTATCCGCTAAGAGCTTGATGCCACACCATGATTGTGAGCACCACTTGCAAAACCCCAACAAGCTTTCGTTGCACCACTCTGATATAAGTGTTGCCATGCCCAATCATCTAGATCACACTGAAGCCAAAACACATTGATGCCCGGATCCCAAGCTATCATGCTATCACGACAATCAATCACTTCCCAAAAATGATGGTTTGGAATCTCAAAGGTCAAGTGCAACTTGTTCTTCCCATGAGGAACCTAGTCACATGAAGAGATTTCAATCACACGTGCCTCATGACCAACCAAAGGATAAACTTCATATTCAACCAACTGTAGAGATTGCTCTTGCAAGGGATCATTGGTAGAGTTTGCATCTCCATAAGGATGAACAACCATTGGTAGAGCTTGCTCATTCGAAGGATCACTAATAGAGATTTTAATTCCATCAAGTTGATCAATGAGTGTTGGCTCGATGAAATTTGTGCAAGCATCTTCACCTTTGTGTTTGTCTTGAAGATTTGGGTGATCTCCACTTAAAGGGACAATTGTTATCTCTTGCTTGTCTATATCCTCTTGTGGTTGGGGTGAACACGAGAACTTGTCTTTATCCTCTTTAGGATTTAAGGTGTCATGTAGCCCATTGTCAATCTCCCACTTTAGATTATTGTTGTAGACTATATTTCCCTTAGAGGATGGATACTTCATTCATAGGTCTATGTAGTCCTTGAGAGATATGATCATCTGCCATTCACCATCAATCCAATCTTGCTTGAATTGCTTAAGTGATTCAGCTAAAGAGGGTGTTTGCATTTCTTGTTGCTTGATCTTGGGAAGGAAGGTTGGCATCATCAGTCTTGTCTTGTAGCCCTGTGAATCTCCCTTTGTCCTTGCTTTTGTCAAGTGATTGAGCCTCATCCATTTGCTAGTACCTTCTTGCGAGGGTCTTACTCAGTTGTTGACATCTTATTAACTCCCTCAATGAGACTGTTATATCCCAATGTTCATTTCTAATTCCATCACCCAGTGCAATGATTCTCCCGATAGGCTGGTAAAATCATTAGCTTTGATACCACTGTAATGTCCTGAACTCTGTATAACAAGATGTTGCCTATATGACAACCTCCTTTCCACCATCCATATGGCATGATGGCACCCACACTCCACTCGACACAAACCTCATACGACAACCCCTGTGTACAATGATGTTCGTATGGTGACTATCTTTCATTGTACAACAATTGTGGGTCCCACCCATATGGCAAATCTCTTCACCCATACAGTGACACCCTCAACCTGTGCAGTTGCTAGGTCACACCCATATGATGTGTTCATACGATCCCACTTTGCAACCTGGTGTACGGTTCCCCCACTATGGACTTCCTTTGTGGATCTGCACAAGGCTCTTGTACAGTCGACCTCCAAGATGCCTGTACAACCTCTAAGCTGTCAGTACAACAATCCTGCAAGTATTGCTTCCGTCAACAACAAATAAGATGTACAAATTTAATATTAATAAGTACTCCACCATACTCGATCATAGATTAACACAAAAAATGATATTTGATATATGGATAGATATGTCATTATTCCTCAAATTACACCAAATTCGGGCAATAGGCAAAATAGGGTGAGGAGTTACTCCCATTGAAATTGCAATACAAAATAGGGAGGGCCTTTCACCTCCAAAATTGGAAAGTGCCGAACTCCAACTGAAATTCGCAAATATAAAGGAAACATAAAATTCACCATACCTACAACTACCCAAACACAACTTTATAAATGGGCTCTGAGAAACTTCCTAAAAAGGGTTACAAATGGGCCGACACAACAAAGCAAAACTACCTAATAAATAAGAAGGGGCCCAAAAGATTTTATTATTTTCGAGGCCATACAACAAACAATTTTAATTGAACTATTCAATTATATCAAGGACATTACATGTTGCCATTGGTATGCTTTATTATCGTATTGAAATGCTACACGCACATGACAATGTTTTAACTGTAAGATCAAATGAATGTAAATATAATATCAACATATTTAATATAACACCAACAATTTTTATGGAATAAACAAGGATTACATGTTTTGGTCATTAAAATTTGATTGTCATATAGAAATATTGCTGCACAATGCTTTGATTGCAAGAAACAATGTATGCAAATACAGTCTCCAGTATATTTAATATAAACACCAACAATTTGATGTAAAACTAATATTTGCTCCCATAATTTATTCTGTTCAAACATCGCAATTTTCTGATAAACATCAATTTTTAATTCTCTTCTGTCATTTCTATTACTCTGAAGAATATTAATGTTCATCATCTTCCCAAACTGTTACCATAATTTTTTTTTTAAACATTTAAAAAATATGGTCCAAAAAAAATTTATTTACAAAAATCATCAGCAACTCTTAGTTTGTTAAGTGGTGCAAGCAACAAGCAACAAGCAACAACAGGAACCAAATTGAGACCAAAGTCCCCACTATGGAAGAATCTGACGCCATATCCAGCTAAAATTCCATAACCAATTTCTGTTGGCCATGTTTAAAAGCACAAAGTTTCAAGGAATAATACAAACTTCAACACAGAGTAAGCATAGCAGAAATGAGTTCCTCAAATTTTCAAAAGCGAATCGAAGTTAGAATCCAGGCTCAGCACAAAGGAAGATATTATACAAAATTTCAATACTTACAAGCATACACAACTCTTATAATATGACATCAAAATTAGATAAGTATAAAATATGTTATAATACAAAATTTCAATACTTAATGCGTACACAACTTAACTCTTATGGTATGGCATCATAATCAGATGAGATAATACAACATAAAGAAGCGTGCATTACACATCACTAAACCTGGGAAACCACCCCTTGAAAAGTAGATGCATTTTTTTAATAAATATTTGTAACTTTAAAAGCTCTATTGTCGTGATCTATAATACTTTTGTAGTTCAATTACGTTGTAGTTTCTTATAGCCAATGTAAAGGAACTCCTTGCCAAACTTGTATAGAATATATATCTTAGGTCAAGAAATATTTGGACACTAGCTATCTTCACATTTTCTTGTGATTTTACTTCACATGTAATCATGAAGAGATATATGCAAGGTCAAAAAAGAAAAGAAAAGCGTCGCTACTATGCTAATTGCTAAATACCATCTAATGCTTTAATGCTTTGTTATCAAAGCAAAGAGAAAATGTTGAGATGGGTAGACAGAAACTTGAAAGTTTTGACCATTGAAATAAGTACGATATATTACAATAGTAATGTGCAAATAGAAAAGATGAGAATAACTCATGTAGCTTTAGAAGAAGCCAAAGAAGAATATTAGAAGTAACTAGTTTAGAACTTCAAAAGAAGAGAAACAAAAAGCCAACAGAATGGTTCTCGAGCGATAAATTTTTTAGAATATGGCAACTAATCTCTGTAATCTAGTCTCTTCATAATCTGAAATCCTTGTAATTGAAGCCACCAGAGAGGAAACAAAAAACTCAAGACACCCATGCTACTAGCCAGCAATATTGAAAGCAACTGCACTATCCAATAAGCCCTGAAAACAGATTGAGATAGTATTAATTAGAACAAGTCCATCTGCATAAACATAAAACAAATATAAATGCTGAAGGCATATATATATGTACCTTGCTGATAATATATGAGAGGAAAAAGCACATAGCCTCGCATAAACTGATGCAGTAATTTTTGTGGAGAAGACACAAGATGTAACAAGTAAAAGGGATGGTGTAATCCATTCTTTCAAATTCAGCCCTATAAATTATAATGTGCAGAGTTAGTGTAAGCATTTAGAAATACATAAATTGAGAAGAGTCTGTCCCTCTCGTATCAAGATGGTGCCAGTTCTTTTATAGGAAACACGATTATCATGTCAAACAAAAATGCATTTCTGTTTTCAAGTTCAAACAGCATACCCCCAATTTTGTTGGAGAGCAAACCCATGAGTATAGCCATTGAAACAACATTCACTAATGATGTTGCAATCACCTACAGAAAAAAGTATTCCTATTAGAAACCGTTGAGAATAGATTCCTTAAAAATTCTGTTGTTACTTTTTGACATTTAACAGATAATAGTAATGGGTATGAAATTATGAATAGAATACATACCAAACCTTCAGCACCAAAGCCCATCTGTGAGATGAACAGCCAGTCCAAGAAAGCATTCAGAATAATTGCAGCAACACTGATTTCAAAAGGTGACTTGCCATTGTCGAGAGCATAGAACACCCTGATAAGAAGGTCCCGAACTAGATAGAAGGGAGAGCCTAAAATATCTGTTTATACAGTCATAACAGATAAACATGCAGACACGTACACATTCTTAAAAGTAAATAGCAATCAATGAATCATACAAAACAAAAATGTTGCATCTTCTATGACTTGCTATTGTGAAAATCTCCATAAGAAAGCTGACTGAACATGCAGACACATGCACATTCTTAAAGTAAATAGAGATCAATGAATCAAACAAGACAAAAATGTTGCATTTGCTATAATTTGCAATTATGAAAGTTTCTATAAGGAAGCTATGTATTCATTCATACTTGGCAAGCAGTTTGGAAAGCCACTGAAATGTCACATCAAATATGTGTTCATACAAGGATACCTTAATGTTGGCTTCATGCATCCTTTTATCTGATGTGGCTGGCTCAAGAAAAATCATACAACTCAAATTGGAAATTTCAGTTTCTCAAAGACTAATAACATCTAATAGAGAAACATCTCCTCGACAGTTCACAGTCTTCTAATCTTATGGAAGCTTCATCTTATTCCTAAGCTCAGACACTTGAGCTTTGATGACCGATTAACAAAGGGTATGTGTTCAAATAAGAACAAAGTGTGCTAAAGTTGTGTAGTCAGACAAGCCCAACTATTTCGATCCTTTTGTTGGTTATTATTTTGTTTGTAGTTGGAATTTGATTTAGCTTATCCTTAAATCATTATATAACAGATACAATTTAATCATGTAAATAGTCTACCAAAGTTTAAAGTTGGACAGCTATATGGGCAAAAACTTAAATGGATGAAGAAGAATTAACTTATTATTGACTTTGAAGTTTATTTAACAGTCCTGGTTGATATTGGGTTTGGAAAGGAAAAGTGTAATGAGCGATCTCACAAGGATAACCAAGGGCTATATTGTCAAACCCAAGGATGGCAAACTCGCCGATTAATCGCCGAGTTTTCCAGCTCGGCGATTAACTCGGCTAAGTACTCGCCATTTTCCAGCCCGCGAGTTTTTAAAAAACTCGCCCAAAAACTCGCCAAAAACTCGGCAATTATTGGTAAAACTCATCGAGTTTTTAATAAAAACTCGCCTGCGTTTGTCATATACAGCCGCAAGTCAAAAAAACCGCCATTTTATTATTTCATTTGGTTTTTGCTGACTCATTGGCGACTAGGGAAGAGTTGGATTGAGTTTCCAAGCCATTGTAAGGCATATTCGTTTAAGTATAAGTTTGATTTATACAAATATAACATTTAAGTAATTATAAAATGTAATACTTCCAGGATGTTTGGGATAGGTTCCAGCTTCATAGGAGTTAAGATGCAGATTCTAGATTCGAAAAATTCCAGACTTAGCCAAATTTCAGGATTCAACAAGCCTTCAGCAGGGTTACCTCCCACAATCCATCATGGCTTTCTAAGGTCAAACTGAAGCTGGCAAAAGGATTCCCAAAGGGTTTTAACTCGTTTTATCACAAATCACTTGGTTTCGACCCCATTTCTACGACAGACTTAGCTTAGCTCTTGCCCAAATCCCAGACAGACATGACTTCCCAACAGGCCAAAATCACTCAAACCTCATTTGTTGGACCTAGGGACTTGAAAACAGCCACCAACAAAGACTACCTAAGACCTAGTTATGAAGACTTTGACATTTGGCATTGATCAATGATCAAGCATCATAGATTCATACTAGTTTTGTAGAAACTGTTTACTATTTTGCTTCCAGTCATCAGCATCAAGGATGGCAAACTCGCCGAAAAACTCGCCGAGTTGGAAAAACTTGCCGAGTTTTCCAGCTCGGCGATTAACTCCGCTAAGTACTCGCCATTTTGCAGGCCACGAGTTTTTAAAAAACTCGCCCAAAAACTCACCAAAAACTCGGCGATTATTGCTAAAACTCGGCGAGTTTTTAAAAAAACTCGCCCGCGTTTGTCATATACAGACGCAAGTAAAAAAAAACGTCATTTTATTATTTCATTTGGTTTTTGCTGTCTCATTGGCGACTAGGGAAGAGTTGGATTGAGTTTCCAAGCCATTGTAAGGCGTATTCGTTTAAGTATAAGTTTCATTTATACAAATATAACATTTAAGTATAAGAAATTATTTAATTTCTTATACTTTAAGTTATATTTGTATAAATTATAAAATATAATACTTCCAGGATGGTTGGGATAGGTTCCAGCTTCATAGGAGTTAAGATGCAGATTCTAGATTCGAAAAATTCCAAACTTAGCCAAATTTCAGGATTCAGCAAGCCTTCAACAGGGTTACCTCCCACAATCCATCATGGCTTTCTAAGGTCAAACTGAAGCTGGCAAAAGGATTCCCAAAGGGTTTTAACTCGTTTTATCACAAATCACTTGGTTTCAACCCCATCTCTACGACAGACTTAGCTTAGCTCTCGCCCAAATCCCAGACAGACATGACTTCCCAACAAGCCAAAATCACTCAAACCTCATTTGTCGGACCTAGGGACTTGAAAACAGCCACCAACAAAGACTACCTAAGACCTAGTTATGAAGACTTTGACATTTGGCATTGATCAATGATCAAGCATCATAGATTCATACTAGTTTTGTAGAAACTGTTTACTATTTTGCTTCCAATCATCAGCATTCCACATGAGAATGCGATTTTGTACCCACTTTGCATTTATATATATCTAAACTTAGCTTGTTTCTTTTGTTTTCTCATTAATTAACTCATTGGATGCATCTTCTCATAGAATTTTGCAAAAAAAATGCATTTTTAATTAAATTTTATGCTATTTTTAAGTTCCCGAGTTTTTTGCCGAGTTTTTCCAAAAACTGGCTGAGTTTTCCCGAGTAATCATTTTTAGGGCTTGGCGAGTTTTGGGCGAGTGAGAGTTTGCCATCCTTGATCAGCATTCCACATGAGAATGGGATTTTGTACCCACTTTGCATTTATATATATCTAAACTTAGCTTGTTTCTTTTGTTTTCTCATTAATTAATGCAATGGATGCATCTTCTCATAGAATTTTGCAAAAATAATGCATTTTAAATTAAATTTTATGCTATTTTTAAGTTCCCGAGTTTTTTGCCGAGTTTTTCCAAAAACTGGCCAAGTTTTCCCAAGTAATCTTTTTCAAGGCTTGGCGAGTTTTGGGCGAGTGAGAGTTTGCCATCCTTGGTCAAACCCAAAACATCTAAGATGGAGCAGTTGTTAAAGCATATGCATTTTCATACATTCATATTGCGTTGTCCTGAAATGAAAATAAATACATTGTGCACTGATCAAGGAGACCTTTTGTTCTTGCAACAATTTGGAACTGATACTTACAACAAATCAAAAGAGACGAAACTGATGCTGTTGCATGTGCATCGAAGGCAGACCTTTGAAATACAACTTCAACAATTGGCTTTGCTAGTGTGAGTATAACTGCAATTACAGGAAGTGTTACAACCTGCACTCGTGAACCAGTTAGAAGATAAAATTAGAGTCAATGTTCCCAATATGATATATATTTAATTAAATATATAAAAAATTCACATAATACTAAATTAAAAATGATATGGAAGAGTTAAAACATAAAAGAGAAAGTTATTGGATAGCTATGTAATGTTGGTTGAGTGGTCTTGCTTATAAAATTACAGAGAAACTACATCAAGAAGCATGCTAATTTACCATCAACTTTTTCGTGCATCAAATTAAATTTTAATCATAAATTGTATGATGGAATATGGAACATGGGTCAGCAATCCCATTGTAAGTAAGAGTGGCTTCAAGCTAACAACTGAGCAGATTGTGCACAAAAAATTGACACTAAGAAACATCATGAAATGATTATGATGTAGGAAGAACAATAGACAATTCTAGGGGTTCAAGACATGCAGAATGATCAACCCACACAAACCCAGAAACAGTGAGGAATTCAGAGCCTACAATGCCAACAGCAGGGAGGAAATAGTAATACTAATCACCTATCACCAAGTTTTAACTAAAAAGTGCAATCAAATGTAGATTATACTAGTTTACTTTCATGGAAGTGGAGTTTTTGCAGTTATGTGATAGTTTATCGGGATTCACTTGCATAGCTTCATGTCAATCTTCATTGACTTGTCTTTTATTAGTAGTTCACAGGAATCCATTAGTCATGACCATGACTAGTTCATGTAACACTTATTGCATCTAGGTGATGCTCATAGGGGTGAAACACCAAAACTTCTTAGGAGGTCATCCATCTTAGTACTACTCTAGCACAAGTGTGCTTATCCATGGTGTTTCCCCCACAATCAAGCCCACTTAGCTTGTTACCCCATTAGTAAAAACTTTAGCAAGTGTCATGCCCAGTGAGCCATTCATTATAGAGCTCCCAAGCTCATTTGTTTCATATAAGTGGAAATTATACAATCATTTATCAAGATTCAACTGGATACAATTGAGTCAATCTTCATTGACCCATATTTCACTTATTGGTTCACTATAACCCATAAAATCTTACAAAAATGTTGCAAGTAGCAACTCTCAATGATGTCCCAATACAAAACATGTTATATGTATGGTATCATAACGTGAAATCATTCTGGTATGCTGATTTTATATAGTTGTAAAATTATCTTGTTTCAGGTGTACAAAAGATC
This sequence comes from Chamaecyparis obtusa, assembly GCA_027943335.1. NCBI lineage: Eukaryota > Viridiplantae > Streptophyta > Pinopsida > Cupressales > Cupressaceae > Chamaecyparis > Chamaecyparis obtusa. The sequence continues at coordinate 630,505 of BSBK01008015.1, read as the reverse complement.
CCCTTTCAACTGGGTATGAGTTGTCTTGAGAATACCATCTTGATTTAAAATTCAGGGACCATTTTTTGTGGAGTCTATTTTAAATAAATAAAATTTTAGAAAGAAAATAATTTTTATGTTTTCTGACTCTTAAAGTGGTGGATTTTTGCTTACCATGCACAATAGAACTCCTTGTTTCAGTCGCTCCTTTAGTCTTGGCCACAAGCTTGGCTGTGTAATTAATGAGATTATTGACAGTTAAACAATATGTCCACTTAACGTTGGAGTTATTCCTAGAAGATTGCAGAATTTATTTCAAATTTACAGCTTTTCAAAATGTAAATAGAACTAGTAAACATACCTTTGAAAGCTGAGATAAAATAGGCAAAAGTGGCAGCAGTATTGAACTAGAAAGTATGCCCAATGGAGCCATGGCTAAGAGATTTGCATCTGCAAACACCCGCAATAAGAAGCAATGAAATTACAAGTTCCATGCTGCTCTAGAAAGGATAGACCACCATAATTCAAAGAGATGAAACACAATTTGCAAAATAAACTGTGGATTTTGGAACTGTTCTCAATCAATATATGTTAGCTCGCAATGTTAATCCTAACCAGTTACTGAGAGGGGGGTTGAATCAGTAAATTCAATTTCTATTGTTCTTTCTTTCAATTAAATATTCTTGTTAATACTAAAATCGAAAGAATACTTTAACAATCATAAACATAAATTAAATGCACAGGTCAACACAAAATTTATACGTGGGAAACCCTCGGTTAGAAGGAAAAAACCACGGTGGGATAGAACCCACAAAACTCCACTACTGCAGTAATAAAGTTGCCCTATTAAAGGCTTACAAAGCACTCGTCAGAGTGTTACCCGGTTAAGGGATTTAATAGAAGACTTGTTAGGATCTTGATCCTGTGAGGAGTCGCCTTATCAGAAGACTTAAAACATCAACAAAGAAGTCACCCGATGAAGGGATTTATACAATGGAATCTCTTAGGGTTCACCATGATTAAGGGATTTAAATATGCTTCACAATAAAAGCAATGATCTTATCTTGACACTATATCTGTCAATTCAGATCATACCTGTTCACTCTTTCCTTTGCTTGGCTGTTGAATCTCTCTCTCTTTCACCTTTTGTGACTGTGTTCCCTCTCAGAAGACTTTGCTCTTCTACTCTCTTGCTCTTTGCATTAGATTTTCAACAACTTTCTCATGTCTCATGACCTGTATTTATAAGAAATTACCTTATTAAAAAATGCATCTGACAGTGCCGCCAAGCTGTAACTCTCCCAAAAATCACATATACAAAACTCTTGATCAAAAAACTTGCAAATTGATCTTTAGTTTACCTTGAAACGCTCGCAGAAAAAATAAAGCTAACTCCAGTTTGATTGAAAAACGCTCCGCATAATCTGGATCGGATTATCAAGCACTTAACTAGTGTAGGATGTGTAACCGGTTAGTCATCTGCACCCTGTGTGTTTGCCAAGACCAAACAGGTATAAGCGTGACCGGTTAAGGTACACTGTTCACTTGGTCATTCTACCGGTTCATAATCATTACCTATCATGAGTACCGGTGTGTTTGATGTTTGCCAATGACAACTAAACTTTATGTCAACGATCTTCCCCTTTGGCATTGGTGGCAAAACACATCAACACATCACCTATATATCAAAATATCACCTGTAGAGTATCATACTTCCCTTGTAGACTTGCTCTACCTGTCTGAATTCTCCCTGTTATCTGTTCATTCTCATCCGGTAGCTTCTCACAGTTATCTTCCCCTTTTTGCCTCCAAGGGACAAAGGGTGTACACTCCTCATATTTGTAGCTTGTTGAAAATATCCTTATAGATCTTCCTGGCAGAGACTAGGAAAGGTTTCCAAGTACCTGTTACTTGATCTAAAGTATACTTCATAGCTTGTAGAGAGACAATGAGGTTCTCCATATCCTCAATTGTCTTGTAATTAGGCTCACTGAGAAGTCTTTCAGCAACATTGGTTGTTTTCTGCATCAGATCAAAAGTAGGCACGATGTATAGCTGAAATCCAATAAGATCTTGGATTCTTTTAGTGTTTTCTTTTGATGCCTTTCTCAATGTGAGAGCTAAACTTGTTAGCTCACGACTGTACTCGGTTGCAGACAAGGTCTTAGCATCAAATTTTGATGTTGTCTCCTTAAGTTCTTTTGTTGTCGTTTTGGTTCTCTCTGTTATGTCTTTTACAAAATCTTCAAAGTTTGAAGTTCTTGTAATTAACCTTCCAGCTTCTTGTACTTGTTGTTGTAGCTGAATGGTGCTAGTAGCCATTGTGGCTTTAAGTTCTTCGACCTTTTCATGAAGAATAGTTATCCTTTTCTTTTCGTAATGATCAATGGAAACTGTTTCTGGGTCAGTGAAATCTTCACCAATGGCTTGTGCCAGTATTTCTAATTGATCAATTACGGGCTCCTCTTCATCTATATCAACGTCAGGTGCAAAATTGTACAAAATATTCTTCACGCTTGTGAGAACCATTTCATGTTTTCTCTTAGTAAGCTGCTTCAATTGCCTAGTTGACATTTTGCTTATGTCAACCACAGTGTCACTTATTGGAGATGTGCTAACTTTTCCTCTTTTAGATTTAGGATCTATCGCAAAAGATAGCTTTCTCTTTGATGAAGAAGCACTAGGTACGTCTACCGGTTGCTTCTACCTTATCTCCCTTGCAGATTCTTCTTCAACAGGCTTCTCCTCTTCCTCTATAACAGACACTTCTTGTTGAGGTTTTTCTTGTTGTTGTACCTCTTCTGGTGGTTGCTCTACTTCTTGTTGTTCCTTTGCAACCTGTTGATCACTAATGACCGTTTCAACTTTCTCTATTTCTTTTTCTTTAGTCATCTTAGCTGATGACTCCCCCAGTTCTTGTTCTGCTGGTCTCATTGGTGTATCTTGTACACCTATTGCAACCTCTTCACCGAGGTTAACCTGTTCACTGGTTGTGAACTGTTCACCAATATTTTCTTTCTCACCGGTTGTACCCTGATCACCTATTGAGACTTGTTCACCAGTTGTGAACTGTTCCGGTGGTACCATCTCTTTTGCCAGTTCATCAAGAGAGATGTCATGAGGACCTGTAGACTTAGGTGTTTCCTTAGAAAGCTTTTCTACTATTATTTCCTCTTGTCCCTTCTGAAGAGTGTTGAAGTTATAGTTCTTCCAAAGTTGGACTGTCTTCGTACACTTCTTTATCATGACCATTTATTATTTTGGCCACCCTGTCTCTTATGTCCATGTTTAGTGACTCTGCTTCCAACAGAACCTTGACTGTATCATCATCAAGATCTGGTTTAACCTTTACCAAAGCTTCCCTTAAGTTTTTATTATTTTGTGCTAGATCGACTCTCCATTTGGTCATTAGCCTTTTATTCAGTTCAGCAAGGAAGTGGGGCCTGTAGTCTCTAGGACCCCGGTTGAAATCAAGAAAGCTCTCTAACAAAGAAATTTCAATTTTCTCTTTATCATCAGTGCCCAAAGCACTGAACCACTTTGCAGCATTGGTCACTTTTCCAAAATCCAGAATTTCATCAACTATGTCATCTATAGTTAGGTTTTGTGCTTCACCTTTTTCTGGAGATGCAAGGATAGTTGGAGGAGTTAGATCACCACCCGTGTCTTCGGTGATGTCTACAATGACCGGTTCAGTTGCAAGCTTTGCTTGGACCGATGTCTCGACTCCCAGAATGCCCTTTTCTGGTTGGACTGTGGTCTTTTGACATTCAACTTCGGCTTGATGTTGTTGTTTTAGAACAGTTGATCAGATGGTGACCCTTTCATCATGTACTACGTCCACTTCTCCTATCAGGATTTGACCAAACTTTTTCCTGATGTTGAAACTCTGTTTGTACAGATCAACTTGATTAGTTGCCTCTAACAAGCTTAAATGATTTTGCACTTCCAACAATGCCCTTATCCGCAACTCTCTTTCCTTAACTATAGAAGATTTCCACCTACCTTCAATGTTCTCATGTAGATCTAAGGTATTGTTTTATGAATTTCAGTGGGTGTTAATTTTAACTTGTGAAGACAATATACTACAGCCTTTTCTAGTTTTCTCCTATCTTCCTCATTTGCAAGCTCATATCTTCTTCCAACTGCACCCATTCTACCTGTTTCCATTACTCCAACCATTTCATCTATGGTTGGTTTCCTTCCTTTTGGTACATCCTCCTTTACCGGTTTCCCAGTCTTCCTCTTTCTGAGATATGTGGTGGTTTCTTCTGTATCTGTTTCCTCCAAGTCCTCACCTTGTGAAGGTTCGGTTGACATTGGTTGTGCCTTCTTTTGTAATCGGAGTAACGACGCCTTTAGCTAGCCACATTCCTGGATCATGAACTCTGCTGAGCACCAATCGAATCCAGTCGGGTCGAAACACGGTCGGATATTTGACTCCGTTCATCAATCCAGCTGCTTCCAACTTTGCATACTTCGCTTGAAGCTTTCCATCTTCGCAGAGCGTGAGAAATTCGCTTTGAATGTACGTTTTGCCCAATTCCTCTTGTTTTCTATGGATGAAAGCGAGTACATCCTCTGTCAACAATACTCCGTTGGGGATGGATGATAGGGCACCAACCATATCATTCGCTCTATTTTGCACCGCCATAATATCATATACAAGTTTGTCGAGTTGATTGGCGTCAATGAGGCTCACTACAGAAGATGATGATGCCATTTTGCTTAACTAATAAACACAGAAGGTTTTGTTTACTAATCCTTGGTTGAGACGTTAGACCAGTGACTCCTTCCCGATTCCAATCCTTGACTGAGTGAGAACATACCTCACCAGTTCCTCCATGAACAGTAGCTTTGCTACCTGTTCCCTTTAAGCCTTTTGACTTAATTTGCTGAAGAGATATCACCATCAACGGATGATGACCCTACCTCAGATTTCTCTTCAGTAGAACTCTTTGTCCCCTTTTTGGACCAAGTCTTCTTGACTTCCCTGTTGGTCTCTTTATTGATATTATCTTTTTGATTGGGGGACACATGCTTCTTGACTTGTTTAGCTGGTCCTTTTCCTTTGTTCATTGACCGGTTTCTGTAGTCTTTGGCCAGATGCCCAATCTTGTTACAGTCGTAACAAGCCATACCGATTCCTCTCCATGGATTGACCCTTCTTTCCTTGTCCATGGGTGAGTGACATTCAGTGTTCCTATGCCCTGATGGTCCACAAGTAGCACAGTTAGATGTGCTCCGATTAACATTCCTATTATGGAATACCGATCTGGGTGGAGATTTGAATGCCATGGTTTCAAACCTGCATTCTTCCACTTTGTGTCCGAATTTATTGCATGCATAGCAATAACCTTTAAAGCTTCCCTTGCTTCCACTGGACACACTGTTGGAACGTGACCTGCATTCAAAGGTCCCGTGACCATACTTATAACAGTTGCTGCAGTAACTGTTAGTTATGAACAGTTTCACTGGTGCATTCCTGCAGTCATTTGATTTATGACCCGGTTTGCCACAATGTTTGCAAGAGGGTTTGAAGATCTTTTTAACTTTGTCTTCTATTGGTTTCTTCTTTTCCTTCTTGCTTTGCTTGACTCTAGAGGACTCACTGGTTTCATTGTTGCTTTGACCGATGTACCCAAGTCCTGTGGGATCCTTGTGTTTTCTTTGAACTTTCAAATTGCTCATCAAGCTTCTCAAAACTTTCATTATACCTCCTGAGTTTCTCCTTCCTCTCTTCAAGAGTTTTTAGCTGTTCTTTCAGTTTTTCAACTTTAGTAGCCATTACTTTGCATGCCTCATCTTTATCATGCAAGTGCTCATGCATGATTGCATTCTCCTGATTAATGCCCTGCATGTCTGCATGCAATTTCAATATGAGAGCATCACTTTCTCTCAATGCATCTTCAGCCAAATTTCTTGCTCTCTCTGCAGTCAATTGTGCTTCTATGGCACTATTCTTCTCATCTTCAGCTTTTCTACTAACTTCAATGTGTTCAGTCATCCTTAGAGCATGACCTTCCTGTTCTCTTTTCAAATTGGAGATTTGATCATTCAGGTACAAATTCTTCTACATGAGATCAATGACCGCTTCTTCAGCTTCATCAGAACCACTCTGTCCAGAGAGTTCTTCAATTGTTTCCTGACTTTCACTCAGTTTTAGAGCCAACTCTTCTCTTGGCAAGAGATCTTCACAGTCTGTTCTCAAGAGAGCTAATCATTTCATTAGCTTCTTCCAGTTGCTTCTAATACCTATAACCCTCCATGATCTTTTCTCAAGCGGTTAAGCTTTCTATTCCTGAGAACTAGGCTTTGATACCAATTGTTAATCCTAACCGGTTACTGAGAGGGGGGGTGAATTAGTAAATTCAATTTCTATTGTTCTTTCTTTCAATTAAATATTCTTGTTAATACTGAAATCAAAAGAATTTTTTAACAATCAGAAACATAAACTAAATGCATAGGTCAACACAAAATTTATACATGGAAACCCTCGGTTGGAAGGAAAAAACCACAGTGGGATAGAACCCACAGAACTCCACTACTGAAGTAATAAAGTTGCCCTGTTAAAGGCTTATAAAGCACTGGTCAGAGTGCTACCCAGTTAAGGGATTTAATAAAAGACCTGTTAGGATCTTTACCTTGTGAGGAGTCGTCTTATCAGAGGACTTAAAACATCAACAAAGAAGTCACCCGGTGAAGGGATTTATACAATGGAACCTGTTAGGGTTCACCCTGATTAAGGGATTTAAATATGCTTCACAATAAAAGCAATGATCTTATCTTGACACTATATCTGTCGATTCAGATCATACCTGTTCACTCTTTCCTTTGCTTGGCTGTTGAATCTTTCTCTCTCACCTTTTGTGACTGTGTTCCCTCTCAGAAGACTCTGCTCTTCTGCTCTCTTGCTCTTTGCTCTAGATTTTCAACAACTTTCTCATGTCTCATGACCTGTATTTATAAGAAATTATCTTATTAAAAAATACATCTAACAGTGCCGCCAAGCTGTAACTCTCCCAAAAATCACGCATGCAAAACTCTTGATTAAAAAGCTTGCAAACTGATCTTTAGTTTACCTCAAAATGCTTGCAGAAAAAATAAAACTAACTCCAGTTCAACTGAAAAGGCTAACTCCAATTTGACTAAAAAACGTTCCACATAATCCGGATCAGATTATCAAGCATTTAACTGGTGTAGGATATGTAACCGGTTAGTCATCTGCACCTTGTGTGTTTTCCAAGGCCGGTTGGACAAGACTGGACCGGTATAAGCGTGACTGGTTAAGGTACACTGTTCACTTGGTCATTCTACTGGTTCACAATCATTACCTATCATGAGTACCGGTGTGTTTGATGTTTGCCAATGACAACTAAACTTTTTGTCAACACACAATTAGCTCAATATTAATTTGTAAAAATTGCATGAGATGACTGAATTGATCTATGAAAAATGTGTCAATCAACTAAATGCTTATCTTTAATTTATATTTCACTTGTGGGTCATAACAATGGGAACATCATGCATTTTTAATCATATCCATTATTTGATAAGTTAAATGAGGAAACAAGTGAAACAAATTATGTCAATGTCCACAAAATTACTCCAATAGGCTGGTGAACCTGAATAGTACAAGAAACCAAAAAAATCCATGATCTATAAATATCCAAAAGTCTCAAATATGTATCCAGAAGTCTTAAACAACAAAATACAAGAGTCTATGAAAATATTTGGCTATCAATATCCAAGAACTCGAAACCATTTGAGTCATCACCCCCCTTTGGAAGAAGTGGATTGTAATGTCCCCTTTTCTGTATGTATTAATAATAAATAATACTAATAAAATTAAAATATAAAATAAATAATAAACAAATAAATAAATAAATAATAAATAAAAATGATAATGAATAAATATTAAATAAATTATAATTATACAAATGATAAACATTGTTGAGATAATTATGACGTCAAGATATGCGATCAACATATACACCAGCAATTATTCATTTACATGTAGTTTTCATATATAGCTACGTGGAGATCATAAGCAAGTACGAGGATATTAGTATTGAAGCTATTGAGAAGAAGGTATTGAGTTGTAAGTGATGGCAACTAACATAATGGAGGATGCATCAATATAACCAAACCATCCAACGTTTTGAAGATTAAGTGCCCTTTAACTAAAGAGAGTCAAATTATATCAGAATGACCATTTGACTATGAATAATAAAAGTACAACTTGCAGATTATTGGGTGAAACGATATCAATGAAACCTATTATCGATACCAAAGGAATAATGATTTTTGACATTAAAGACAGCAACTATTATTGATTAGACATCAGTCATAACAACAGCAAACGGCTATAGACTCAATTGGGTTGTGGTGACAATGACTAGCGCTCAGGAATAAGTAATCAGCAGAATTGTAATTATCTTAAGCCCACAGCATGAGCTTGCAGAGATTTCTGGTGGACAGACAAGTAATAGAATTTAGGCACAGAATGTAAATGATATGGTAAACTCTACATATTATCTCTACCAACTGTTCAATCATGAATATAAGCAAGGCAGAGATTTGAATTAAATAATTAATGTTAGAAAGACAGAAGTTAATATATGTGATTTGGGTGATTTGCAACAGCAACAAGTTAAATAGTCATTAAGCGGGAATAGACCAATTTGTTTATGTTATAAGGAGATACAAGCTGCTTGGGAAAAGTCAAATCCCTTGAACCTCAAACATTGCAACCATTCTCTCTAGCAAGATACAAAAGGAAGATCACATCCATTACTTTGGGATATTTAGATCATGTTTTTATACATAGCACACTAAGCATTCCAAAAGCATTAAAACAGTCAAGTAAGGAAGGGTTACTCTACCATTGGCAAATAATAAAATCACAGAAGCAAATAGCCTCCATCTGCAATGACCCTTACTAAAAAGGTCACCAAACCCTCTTATGCTGACTTGGGAATTTCGTCAAACACTTGGCATGTAACTGAATAGTGCTGTTATAATATGAAATGCTAATAGGGATAATTGTTGAGCAACAAATCCACACTTTTACAATGACATGAACAGTGCCAAGATATATATATTTATGTGTCCAAAATGAAGAAGACAATAACAACTTTGACAACTTTCAGTTTTGCTATTGTTTGACACTAGAGACTATTACAAATATACAATGCAAAATGATCTCTTTGATTTGAATTGTTCATGAAAGTTTTTCACATACACTAGACTCAAATACAAAATATGCAATGCAAGTAAGGTCTGAATTTTATAGACTGTTACAGCAGTGACTGTAAATGCAACCCCTTATTACAATTTTTTAACATCAACTATCAAATACAAAGCAATGTAGAAGAACCTGGAAATGATGCAATTTATTGTAGCCAAACACTGATGAAAAGACACCAAACTGCACCCCCGAACTGACCCAGAACAGCAGCTGTACGGTCTGCAGGTACAGGCCGTACCTGTACGGACATGTACGGCTCCTGTATTAAATTAATACAGAAGTTTTGGCAGCCGAAAATGCCCAAGTTGGAATCACCTGGGGTTGTAATCTGACCTCCCAAATTCGTAAAATCAAACTCCAAAGGGATTGGTAAATATGAATGAAAATGTGTGACTCAGCTGTGTAACAGGCCCTGGTATCAACTCCTCAGAAATTCACTGTATTGCTTCCAAACCCTTGTCAAAATGATTCTCCAATGAGTAGATGTAATTCAAACTCCTCTGCAACAAGTGTCAAACCCTCAATTCTGAATACTCAGATAAGCCCAGCATGAAATGGCTGATTACCACTTCCAATGTGCAACCCTTCAGAAGATATCTCACTTCCTCAGTTATGCAAACCCTTAGGAGTTTTCGTTCCCAACAATCAAATGAAAAATTTGCAGATCAAGATGACCACAAATTGCTTCAAGATGAAAATGTAGTAGAATCCACAAAACAAGCATGTAGAAATGATAGCCCAAGCCCCCTATTTATTCTTTTTCTTGAGAAGTTACTAGAACTTCTAGAAACATCTAATTATAATGTACTTTATAATAAAATAACATTATAATAATAAAGTACATTTCTCAACTCAAAAATATAACAATGTAGGCCAAGATGTCTCATAACCGAATGTAGGCCCAACTAGATTGAATGTAGGCTCGAACTGGATGTAGGCTCGCTTCTGGACGTAGGCTCCACTACAACTGCATGTAGGCCTCAAACTGGATGTAGGCTCTGCCGAATGTAGGCTCTGTCAGCAATAAGCAATCAAATGATCCACACAATGACTCTCTCCCCAAACTATTTGCCTACGAGAGTCGATGATAGGCAAACCCGTCATGAACGAACATGTCTCTAGAAAGGGGACATGACACCATCAGAGACAGTGATATAGCAAGACGTCGCTTAAGCAAAAAAAGACATCAGGGATAAAGATAATTTAGGTTCAGAGCAGCCTTCAATGGATCATCAAATAAGAACATATACATACATCTGATATTGACTACATCGAAGGGTGAAGCACAAGGATAGAACGTGTGTTTGGCATATAATTGGGATGTCAAGAGTATGAAACGATCAACGGAATTACTAGGTTTTCTGATTGAAAGGTTTAGCGAACTATGTAATATATATATATATGTACATCTGAGCGCTTCAATATATATATGAAAAAGATATGTGAAAGTTTATATCTGAAGTACATATTTGAATTATATATCTGAAAGTTCTAATGTATATATCAGAGTATATCAAAGAACATCATTGTGTACTTCCCAATCGACATATCACGCAAGATACTCCATCTTATCTTATCAATAATAATATCAAAGATGTTCATTGCATCCCATAATACATGACTATTCTATACTGATTAAGATTGTTATAATACAAGTGGTGTCGATTGTATATCTTAACGATAATCAATGATAAAGCATAAGTTATCATTCTTATAATAAGTGACATCAACTATCAAGAATATAAGTTTGCAAGGATATAGTGCTATAGAGTCTCGATTAGAAAGAAACTTCTTGCAATTGAATTTAAAGAAATCAGTCCCAAATCCCATAGGACTGGATAGGGGACATTACAGTGGTATCAAAGCACAATCCTGCCATCCTGTGAATGATAGCGAATGCAAACCTATCATTGGAGAAAAAACACAACATAAATTGCCAAAAGGTAACAATAAAAAAAGAACATGTGATTTCTGCAAAGGACAGTAGATTACAAGGCACTAATGCCAAGACAAGGAAGCCCTCAAACAAATAGACAAATCTATAAAGAAAAGCTTACACCAAGAACTAAGAAGACTAGAACATATATGTGGAAAAAAGGATTTGAGCACACAAAAGAAGCAATACTCGACAAGGAAAACCGGTCAAGAAAACAAGCATGAGGAAGGAGATCATGACTTAATTCATCATTATATATTTTGAAGTCAACATGAATAGGAATTTTGATCACAACAGCGAATAAAACTTGAGAAAGACAAGCAGCAAATAGGAGTTTGAAGATCAGAACTCATTGCTTATTATCTAGTTTGGGAAAAGGGCTGCAATTTGGGGAAAACCACCAAGGGCACCCTATTGCTAGCACCTTTCCAAGGTTGTAATTAAGGGAGAATCGCGAAAGACACTCTATTGCAGTGTTAGTTAAGAGAAGGGCACCCTATTGTAGAAGTAGTTAAGGGAGAACCGCTAAGGGCTCCCTATTGCAGTGGAAGTTAATAGAGAACAACTATCAGGGAACCCTACTAAACTATGATTAAGGGAGAATCCGCTAAGGGCACCCTACTGCAAGGTAGAGATTACATATCTTTGAAGGTGGACATTCTTGGTGAATGTTGAAATTTCTATAAAGGAATTAAGGCAGAGACCACACATCTTTGAAGGCCTGGGAAGAGAAAAAGTCTCTCCCAAGGATTGTAAGGATGGATATACCAAGGTATGGGATATACTAAGGCAGGGGATGCATTTCCAGGACGTCTCCTAGAGTAAATTTCAAAAAAGCATTATAACAATAGTCTCAAACTTAAAAAATGAGTGATCCATTAATATCCAAAAGTCTCAAACATGTATCCAAAAGTCTCCAACATCAAAATACAACAGTCTATGAAAAAATATTTGGCTATCAATATCCAAAGACTCAAAACCATCTGAGTCACTATCCCCCTTCAGCAGAAGTGGATCATCCAATGGTAGTCACTATGGTCAGTGGCAAATAGTAAACATTTTAACAGAAAATAAAGTGCAATCATACATAGAAATATAATAGTGCATCTTTTTAATTTCAAAACTCAAGAATGAAAGTTTTCAAGCATAGTATAGAGACTTGGACTTGGCATGGCTTAGATAATTAAAAAGATGTACCTTCTAATTGTGTACTTCATTGACTATACTTGAATCTCATACATTTGAAATTAGAATAGCTGTTTTGATTCTCATACATTTGAAATTTGAATGTTGTTTTGATTCTCATATGGAGGTATAGAAGCAAACAAAATTATTTTTTGTTTTCCAACACTAGGAAACGTCCCTTGTTGTTTGGGGACAGCTAGCTGTTTCAGGGATGGCTAGCCATCCCCAAACGACAGGGGACGTTTCTTGGCATTTCGGAGGGTTGGGCAGACATTGGGGATGTCCCCTCAGCATACCCCCGTTTCTGAAATGGCTAGGGGACAGGGATGCCATGTTTTGGGGCATGGGACGCCTCCCCGCATATCCTTGGAAACAATTGGTAGCCTTGAGAATCATATAAAGGATGAAAGAAAAAAATCAGTGATCCAATTCAAATCAGATTGCCAACTAGGTTGAACAGTGATTTTTGGTGATAAACTGCTATTTATTAAGGATTTCTGCTACTATGGTATTTTTCCCACCATTTGTAGCATTTATATTCCCTCTATTAGAATGCTATCCCCTCACAACATCAACCATAGTAGTAGGCAACAAATTGGATTGATCAATCACCGATTCTAAAGGTATGCCTTTAACTCTTGCCTCACCCTCCCTAACCAACCGAACCCATTCAATCCTTTCTTTAAAGGTTATATTTTCACAAACCCTTAATCCCTGTCCTATCAGGTCTAATAAATGGTAATTAACCCTATTGTAACACACGTGGAAATTATTTTTACATAAATGACACAACCAATGTTTGGTCCCTACCTAAATTCTTAGACTTGGTGTGAATAAGAGGAAACACGATGGAAAACAAAGACTAAACTGCAATAAAATTAAGTTTGAGCCTTACAGCATAAAATTATACTATATTAAATATTTAATAACTTAGGCACAATTTAATGGAGGATCGGTCGAGTAGACACTAGCATAGGGGGTCCTTTCGCAGACATCAAGGGTTTCACTATGGGGATGCAACCAGAGCACGGTGGCTGTTTACCAAAAGAAGAGATGGTGTTAATCAGGGCTATAGATGGAGAGATTTTGACAAAGCTCGTATGTAGAAATGGACTAGGGTTCCTGGGTTTGAAAGGGATGGGAATGGGAGGGATAGAAAGCAGCAGAATGAGTTTCTGGTGGCTGAGCGTGTGCGTCGGTTTGAAATGATGAATCTTGGACGAAAGTTTGATTTCAATAATAAAGCAGGGAAGTTTTGGTGCCCCAAGTAGGATCCAAGGCATGACAGCCCTACGCAGGTATCCCCTAACATTGAACACTGTGATGTGATTTCTTTGTTAATAAATAGAGAAGAGTGGAATGAATCTGTAACATATTTGAAGGCCCAAGCCCTTTTCATGAAATGCGGAGGCCAATGGCCGACTTATTCAAAAGTTAAAGTTTGGCGTGATCATCAATGGGGGGAGATCTGCTCTTTCAAAACATTGGCAAATGGCTTCTTTTTGGTTACTTGCTCTTCTGAACATGATAGGGAATGGATAATGAACAACGGTCCTTATATGATGCATGGAAAGGGTTTTTATTTGAAAAGATGGGAACAAAATTTTGACCCAAGTAAGGAAGATATTAAAGAGATCCCATTATGGATCAATTTGAAACATCTTCCACAAAAATATTGGAATGTGGAAACCCTGAAATTGATAGAGAATAAGCTGGGGCAATATGTGAAAATGGTTGAGGTGGTCGATAAACAAGACTTCCACATGTACCCAAGGATATGCATTATGGCCATCAAGCCATCCACTACCGGATATGATATAACTGAAGGCTGGAACATGAACTTGGCAACAACGATTGGTGGTTGAGGAGGAGCTGATCACTTGTTTGAAGCATGGTGGTGATGATCATGAGAAGGAAAGCTGTCTGGTGTTCAGTAAGGGGAAATGTCATGAGCCATGAATAAAATATATTTGAAATATACTATGATTTAATTATTAATTAATTCTTCATTTAATTACACTAGTTGAAATAAATAATATTAAAAATAATATAATATAATTAAATATCAATATAATTAATTAATAACATATTATTGAACAATATATTGATTAATCTATAATATTAATCTATATATAAATAATCAATATAATATTAATCTACATATAATTAATCAATATAATATAAATTAATAATATTAATCAATATAATTTTAATAATAACAATCAATATATACCAAAGCCATAACTGATTAATAATAGCCTATCCATAAATCAATATGTATCGATAACCATAATAAATAAATCAATATATATTAACAAAGCCATAACCGATAAATAAATATGCATTAACAATAGTCTATTCCAAGCAACATGGAAAGGTCACGTCGGGTCAACAATGTATATATATAATTATGAGATGGGGGAACAAGGGAAGGAGGACATGTCACAGGAGACGGATAAAAGGAATGGAGAAGATGACAAGATCTGGCAACCAACACATCAATTAGCATCGAAGTAATATTTCTGAACGCAAAGACTCCCGAATGAAGAAATTATGAATCACATGATCAGGTGACGTGTTTCATGGAATAAGGGTGTGTCTCTTCGTAGATGAAGAAAGGGGAACACCATGCCCATAAGGATAATATATAAACACAACCCCCTTTGGACTGAACAGGGTATTCAAGTCATCAAATAGAGGGAAGAGAAAGTTAGAAGTAGACGGGCAATAAGAATGATCAACACAGAGGAGAGAAATCAAAATAAAAAATATACATAGGGTGAATTAAATACACAAGTAATTATCGTAGAATATCGCGAAGCATAAAGGGTCAAGCATACGGATTGAATAGGAGAAGAGCTGACCAATATACAATGGTAAGGTAACCCCATTAATATATCAGTGATTGTCTTGGAATAAGGTTAAACTTGTAAGAAAATAAGATCTGACCGATAAGGGAGAAAGAAACTAAGAATTACATCTGGCCATCATTGAATGGAATGCTCAATATAGAACAGAAATGAATGTGGAAATAATATATATATTTTGGAAGCTATACGATTGCTAGTAAGCAACATATGACACTACTCATGAATCATCACGTATCAATAAAGAATCGTATATAAAGGTTGATACGAATTAGGAACCATACACCAATTAAGTGGTATATTGTAACCTAAATAGTAGATGGAAATCTATATACGAATCAGAATTCCATAGGTATGGCATTTAGATATAGATCAATAATAAGGAATCAGTCATATACATATTCCTAAAAGGATCTAATGATATATTTGAACTATATATATCTGAGTGTTATATATGAATGATCTAAATCGAAATCATAATATATATATTATATGAATATATTTGAATATTTTATGATATATTCTGATTCACTATATCGATTATAAGAATGAACTAATACATGACTATCAATAACAGAAATCAGAACTATATATAAGTTATGTTATATATATTTGTTTATATATAAATCATATAAAATATTAATATATACTTTGTCACATCTTTAATAACTCACTAAACACTATTAAGAAACTAGGGAGTGTACGTAGGAAGAGGCGGGTAAATCGGTCACATGATGGAAAGATCCCAAGATAGGTAGAACCTTGAGGGAATCCACTTGGAGACTGCGCATGCGTCCTAGCACCATAAATCTTCCATCTTTCTTAAAGATCTGTGATTAGGGGTAATGTAAGGAATTAGAGCTTAAGTATATATTATGATTTAGAGATTATTATTAACATAATATGATTTGAATGCTTAAAGATGCATGATAGTTGTTGATTACAATCCCTAAGTATGATTCAAACCCAAAAAGGGGAATTTTAGAACAAATCAAGAAAGGATCCAAAAAGGGATCATTACAAGTGGTATCAGAGCATGATCTTGCCATCCTGTGAAAATTAAGTTCACGCAAACCATCAACGAACAAGAGGAAGTGTTTCCATGGCAGGACAAGTAACCAGTGAACTTAGAAATAGCATGGAACAATACAAACAAAGAGAGATATATTAATGTTAAACTGATATATCTAGTATAGATCAGACGAACTCAACTCTTTCATCCCACTAAAGCATCTTGTGAGTGAGAAGGTTGTGGATGGTAGAGGCGGGGTAATCTCGGGCACATGATGGTTATCCCAATATTGGGGTTAGGCCTTGAGGGAAACCACGTGTAGTCTATTCCACGTGACCTAGGCCCTGTAACTCTTCCACTCTTGATGTCCTTAGAAGGAGAGGGAGAAAGAGTTCTCCAGGATTCATACGAAAGATATTTTTGATATTCATACAAATTATGTTGTTTACTTACTCCATGGTTGGTGTCAAACTAATATACCCTATAAAGATTATATGGATTCATTTCTTCCATCCCACCAAGGCATCTCAACAAAGGAGGTTGTGGAAGGTAGAGGCGGAGTAATTTCGGGCACATGGTGGTTATCCCAATATTGGGGTTAGGCCTTGAGGGAAACCACATGTAGTCTGTTTCACACGACCTAGGCCCTGTAACTCTCCCACTCCGGATGGTCTTAATGAGATAGAAAGAAGGATTTCCCTATAATCTCTACAGGAGATATTTTATACACATACAGATTACATTGCTTATTTATATCACTACCGGTTTATCTTCCTTTAAATAAGTTATGCATAACCTTGGATAATATAGGATAAGGAATAGTCCTAAAAGAAGTTTCCTAACTGGCACCGTTTGATGTAATTGGACAGTGCCTAGAGAATGGGGTCATTACAATCGATATCGATTAGGAAAGACATGTTAGGACACTCGTCGATAAGGATGAATCTAATAAGATGTATTACGTATACTTTGTTTCTTTGTGCATCAGTGTGTATGCTTCGTGTTTTCAACGTGTATACTTTGTGTCTTCATGCATCAGTGTGTATGCTTCATGCTTTCAACGTGTATACTTTGTGTCCCCATGCATCAATGTGTATGCTTCGTATTTTCAACGTGTATACTTCGTGTCCTCATGCATCAGTGTGTATGCTTCGTATTTTCAACGTGTATACTTCGTGTCCTCATGCATCAGTGTGTATGCTTTGTATTTTCAACGTGTATACTTCATGTCCTCATGCATCAGTGTGTATGCTTTGTATTTTCAACGTGTATACTTCATGTCCTCATGCATCAGTGTGTATGCTTTGTGTTTTCAATGTGTATACTTCGTGTCTTCATGCATCAATGTGTATACGACGTGTTTGCTTCATGTCTTCATGCAATAGTGTGTACACTTTGTGTCTTCACATACTCATGCATATATTTCGAATGTGTATGATTCTATTATGAATTGATCTATAACAAAAGGAACAACTAGAGAAAAATGAAATTAAGGAACACTAATTTACAAATCAATCTGGCACCATTATGGGATTAGCTTATCGAATCATTTCTCTAGAAGATGAGAAGAAATTTGACCTAAGTTGCAAATTTGACTAGAAAACCACAAGAAGGAAAACATTATATGGTTGCTCGAGGACAAGCAAATTTGGGAGGGGCGGATGTAGTAGGAATAAAGTAATATTGTATTACTTCTAGTTATGACTTGTCGGGAGGGTAGTTAGGAGCGAGGAGGTGCGTCCGTTGGTTTTCCCAACCAACCAACTATCTTATAAGCACTTGGGTCTTTGATGTAAAACTGCTGGTTTTTGGTATCAATAAAGAATATAGCCTTTCCTCGCCATTCTGGTATTCTGGTACTTTGGTATATTGGTATGGTGTTTTAGTATTGTTGGTTGACATTGATGTTTAATGTACTGTTCGTACCATTGATAATAAGTTCTATTCTGTACTTTTAATATGATCCCTGCTTGCAACATCTTAGTGATTTCCTCCTGTACCTTGGCGACATAGTTCCTGTTCATCCGATACGGTCATCTACGCACAGGCCTTGCACCTGGTATTAATGGTATTCGATGGACGCATAATTCAAGTGGAACTCCTTTTAAGTCCTTATATGTCCATGCAAATACATCCTTGTATTCCAAGAAAATTTTGAAGGCAGTTGTCTTCAATACGGGGTCCCAATCGTCTCCTATTAGGATTTCCTTGCGTTTGTCCTTTCCTCCAAGGTTCACAGTTTGCAATTTGGCTTCCTTGTATTCCACCTTTTCTTCAAATATGTGCACAGGCTTCTCATTGATTGTTGTCGTACCCTCCTTATATTCCTTATACCCCTCCGGGTAACTTTCTTTTGTTTCTTGAATTTGTAGCATATTGCATTGTGGCTGGAAAACCTCATAGTCTCCCATCTGCCCGTGAAATAGCCCGTTGAGGGAGCTAGTTTCATCTTCAGAGCATTCTCCCAACCGGAGCACTCCATCATCCAGTTCTGCTCCTTCTCGGTCCTCTTCCTCTGAGTCAGATGCCAGATCCTGACTCACACACTGGTTTCTCAAATCTATTACATATTTTCTCCCATCTACTTCTATGGATAGGGTATTTCTCTTCCAATTGTGGGTAGCCTTCGCTGCAATTAGCCAACCCCTCCCGAGCAATGCATTGTACCCCTTCTTTTCCAAGGTAATCACCACAAAGTCAAGGAAGAACTCTTGTGTACCAATTATTACCTTTTGTCCCACTAAGGTTCCTATCGACTTGATTCCGTGTTGGTTTGCTCCCACTAATTGGAATGTGGGTGGCCAGAGTGTGGGTTTCCCTAGCACCTTCCAAGTCTCTTCAGGTAAAACGTTCACACCAGACCCTCCATCCACAATAGTGTTAGATAGTTTACATCCCATTATCTCCATTTCCAATACTGCAGGTGTCCTTCCTGTCCCAATGGTGAATAGGGTATCCTTTTTCTCCCCTGTTTCCTCTTCTTGTTTCTCTATTTTCTCTTCCCTCCTGAGACTTTCCTCTTGATTCCTCATTCCTTGTGTTATGGCTACCCGAAGCTGCGGTACAGTCTCCAGCAGATCCATGATTTTTACCGGGATGGTAGTCTCCAACACCTGTTTCATGATGTTTGGTACTGGCCCCTTGTTTGGGGTTTTAGCCGTACTTTCCCTCCTTTCCTCTGTACTATGCCTAATGTCTTTTGTGGCTTCTTGAAATCTTTCTCTTTCTGTAGCCATGTCCGGGGTATTCAAGTTTCCTTGCCTGCATTCTTGTGAGAGCCAATACTTCCCACTCAGAGTCTGCAATGTCCAGCCTGTTTACCCCCTTTTGTTTGGGGCAATTTGCATCCTCATGGTTGCCCGGTCCACACCATTTACACATCATTCCCTCCCCCGCTCTGGCAATCTCGTGCTAAGTGTCCCCATTGGTTACACCGCCTACATTGGATCATGGGTCTTCCTTTAGAATCATATTGGATTGCTTTCCGAGGTGTGTTGTTATTGCTTCCCCGTCTATTGTTTCTGTACCCTCCTGGTGATGCTTCTGTATTAGTGTTACATGGAGGCGTGACGGGTGGTGTGGATTGTTCTCCTTGTGTGAAAAATACTTGAGCACTTCATGCCTTCAAGTTGTAAGGGCATTCTTTGATTGTGTGTCCTAACACCTGACAAATGTCACAGAAGGCTTTGCGGGGACAACTCCCTTTTGTATGTCCTTCTCACAATCTGTGCACCAAAGTTCCCTACCCTCCTTTTCCTCCTTGCTTCCTGCCACTTCCTTCATTAGCCGCATCATGCCTTTCCTCAGGGCTTGGATCATCTTAGATTCATCCCCACTTTCTTCTGAACTTTCACTTCCGCTTCCCTGTTGTTTAGCCTTGGAAGTTTTATTCTCACTTTCTATGTCCATAGCCCGGGTGCATACTTCTTTAAAAGATGCTGGTGGCACTATCTTCAGGGATGGGGCTAGTCCTTCAATAAACCATCTTTTTTTCAACCCGTCTGCAGGTTTGGTATCCAACTTCCCTACCAATTCTCTGAGTTTCCTTGTATAACTTCTAACTGACTCATTTTTCCCTTGTCTGGTGTTATAGATTTCTGTAACTATCTCATCATCATCCCGTAAGAGTCTAAATTCCTCCTTGAAAGCAGTACGAAGGTCCTTCCAGGTGGCTCTCTGACTGGCCTCCAAGTCTATATACCAATCAATAGCGATCCCTCTTAGGGTGGCTGGAAAGGCTTGTAACCATTGATCTGCATCGTTTTCTCCATTGGCCTGCCATATGGTGATGCACGTTTTACAGTGCCGTGCAGGGTCCTCCGATCCATCTCCAGTGAATTTGGGAAGTTTTTGCTTAACACTTGCCATTTTCTTCCCTCCTGCCGGGGCACTCCCTCTTGCCGGAGCGCTTCCTGTCGGGACACTTATTGCAGAGACGCTTCCTCTTGCCGAGGCACTTCCTACTGGGACGCTTCCTCCTGTCGGGACACTTCTTGTCAGGACACTTCCTCTCGTTGGGACACTTCCTCCTACCGGAGCGCTTCCTGCCGGGACTACCGGAATGTTCCTTCCTCCTGCGCTAGTACTCTCTATTTCCCCTTGCAATTCTTCTTGCCCACTTCGTGGTTGTTCTCGGCGTGCCGGAGTTTCAGGATGCTTCCCTCCTTCCTTCTCAAGGTTTCTGAAATGGCTAATTTGGCTAGACCCTCTATTGTGTGTTCAATAAGCTTTTCCTCAGTTTGGCTTGCACTCCAAGATTGATCGGCCAAGCCTCTCAAATAGCGACGCCTCTCTTCCTCTTGGCGTAACCCTAGGATCCGCCTCGCGGCTTCTCCCTCAGTTTCTTCTTCCAGTCGTCGTTTGGGGTAATTATTTGGAAGCAGGGGCATGAATTATTTTAATCCCTCCTTGTCTTCCTTGGTATATCACGCTTCCCCACTTCCTGTGTCCTTTCGGCCGACTGGTGGAGTACTTGTCTCCTCCTCTCCTTCCAATCTCCTCTCTTTCCTCCTCCATGCGTACCAAATTTCGGGCCAATAGTCGAGGGATTTGTCCAAGTAGTTCGTACACTACTGGTGGCACTGAAAGCTCATCCCGTACCGTGCTCTCGGGAACCGCTCTCTCTCTCTCTCAAGCTTCCCTTTGCACGTACTGGTCAACAAAGACTTCCCAGGCCAACACCAGGTCTCGTGTCACTTGATCTTCCCTTGTTATTTCCTCCTCTTCTCCATCACTATTCATTATTAGTACACGTGGTAGGAAGGGTCTTCCCATTACTCCATCCTGCCCAAGCCAAGACCTCTAGGTTAGAACTTAGGCAATGGCACCAAAATGTAGAATGGTTATATAAGCAAAAGGTACAAAACATAACTTATTATCAATGGTACGAATAGTACATTAAACATTAATGTCAACCAACATAATACTAAAACACCATACCAATATGCCAAAGTACCAGAATACCAGAATACCAGAATGGCGAGGAAATGCTATATTCTTTATTGATACCAAAAACCAACAGTTTTACATCAAAGACCCAAGTACTTATAAGATAGTCGGTTGGTTGGGAAAACCAACGGACGCACCTCCTCGCTCAGTTGGTTGGCAGTACGAGCAGAAGCCATTCGGATAGAAGAGTTGTAGCTGTACGGACGGGAGCCGTACGTGGGAAGAGCAAGTCACAGACCGTACGGCCAGTGATCCGTACAGAAGTAGGGATCACACGCAGAACAACAAGGAGGTGGACGTGGACCGTACGGGCATCTGTACGAGCAACTCAGGCAAGAAGTAAATCTGTACGACAAGAGCAGATGTCGGCTGTTCGGAAAAGAAA
Source organism: Chamaecyparis obtusa (assembly GCA_027943335.1). Taxonomy (NCBI): domain Eukaryota; kingdom Viridiplantae; phylum Streptophyta; class Pinopsida; order Cupressales; family Cupressaceae; genus Chamaecyparis; species Chamaecyparis obtusa. The sequence continues at coordinate 608,443 of BSBK01008015.1, read as the reverse complement.
GAAAACGGTTGAAGCACAAAACCGTTGGGGTGCACAATGAAATTTAGGTGGAAGATCATTAACTAGACCCCATAAAATGGTGAAAATCACTGTGGGGAACCCAAGCAAAGGGCAGATAATTGACTCCAAACAGAAAAATCAGACTCTACAGGTAAAGAAGGGTAAGAAAATGATCAGCCAAAAGAGCACGAAGAATATCTTGGAGAAAACTACGGCTGCTAATATTAGTTTTGAAAGCATAATAGGAAGTGAATGTCGTGCTTGGGGGGAGAATGCGGAAGAGAAGCACATCCTTAAGGAGGCACTGCGCAAGGCAGACGTAGACAAAATTATTTTTATGCCCATATTTGATCTCAAGGAGTTTGAATCTATATTGCGGGCTATGGTGGAAGGCTACGACAGGTAGGCCCACAAATCCGTTATCAAGTACGCTCAGCAAGATATAAGTATTTCCTACTCTGCCAAGGAAATAAACAAGGTATTTGGAATACCTGACCAGGGACAGGAAATCACGAAAGCTTCAAAAACACCTATGGCCATGGAGGAGAAGAAGAAATGGCTGGAGTTAGTCTGTAAGAAGAACCTCACCAATCAGGTATGGAACGATATTCTAGGCAAAAACAACAGCAGGGGCCTGAAAAAGATTTTCATAGCTAACACTGAGTGGAGATGCATTGTAGACCTGGTGAAGAACAAAATTACTGCTGGAAGTCGCACATCAGATATTGCCATCTGGATGTTGCCAGTAGTAGATGGGCTAAATAAAGGACAGCTATATAACTGGGCACATTTCCTGTCAAACAGGTTACGAGAATTCATGGAATTGAAACATAAAGCATCCTATATGCCCCACCATGCAATAGCCTTATTTCTGGAAGCAGTTCGCCTGAAGGTAGCGGTAGAGCACAGAGAACCGTTGATTCCAGCGAGCAGGGTGGAACCCTACAAACCAGCCATGTCATATTGGTTTCACTTCGACACCATGGGAACAGGATTAGGTGGGGGTGAACCACGAACAAAGAAGCTCAGACAGGAAGTAGCAAAGGGTCTCTCTGCGGAAGAATCTTCCAGCCAGGAGGAAGTAGGAGAGGGCAGTGCGGAAGACGACACATCTTCAAACTCCTAGGAGGAGGAAATCCCCCTTGGCCATCTAAAGGGCACACCGCGAGATGTTATTTTTTTGCCACCAGGGGAAGGGCCATTACCAGGAGGGGTACTTGAGCATGCAGAGATTCACAAAACCACTAGCACCATGGCAGAGGGAGGAAGTACCATGGTAAGTACGAAGGAAGAAGGGAATAGGCAGGACAAGCTTTTGAGATGGGGAGCCACAAGACTTTCCTTGCCTAGCATGGCTAATCTGATCTCGGCAGATCAACAGACACAGACCAAGGTCATAGACCTTAGGGCAGGGCAAGTCGGTAACCACAAGATAAGACTCCACACCTCCCAAGGTGTTGAAGTAACCCAACCAGTGGCCTTGGTGGTGCAGGCCGATGGGAAAAGGGGCTCAGAAGGTACGGAGGGATAGAAAGATACATAAGGGGAGGATGCAGGAGAAGATGGAATTTTGGAAGAAGCTGATAGACTGTTGGAGGAAGAGGGAATGGTACTTCCACTTTCACCACCACCCAGCGAGGCCAAAGAGGACACAACAGGAACCCAAAATCAACCCTACGGTGAGACCGGGATGATCACATTGGAAGATAGGGCAGCAAGGTTCCTTAAGGAGTTGGTAGCTATGGAGCAGGCCAAAAGCCAGAATGGGGAAGCCATAGTCGAAGCAGCAAAGTCCTTGGAAGCTTTTGTGAAGGGAGCTTGTGAAACAGATTGGAGCTTACTTCAGCAAGGGGGATACACAAGAAAAGAAACTGCAAAAGTATGGATAACGGCAGACATCATACCACATGAGCAAAGGCAAGCACTACTCATGCACACTCTGGCAGAGATATAGGGGGCCTTCAGGAAGACCTACTTGGAGCTCCAACAGGAAAGGGGTCTGACTAGTGACATGAAGGAGTCGACAGAAGAAAAGGCTGCTTGGCAGAAGGAACGAGTGGAGCTGGAAGAGAAGGCGGCACAAGCGGAAGCAAAGAAGATGGATGCTTTGCAGGTTCTCCAGGGAGTTCAAGCCAAGCAGAAGATGGCAGAAAGGGATTTGTCACGCATCCAAGAACAAGCTTCGAATCCAAGGACGTCTACACAACCCAATTCCAAAGCTTAATTTTGTTTTTAGCACTGTTGTCGTCTGGAAGACGACTGTTTTTTTTGGGGGGGATAAATGTAGTAGGAATAAAGTAATATTGTATTACTTCTAGTTATGACTTGTCGGGAGGGTAGTTAGGAGCGAGGAGGTGCGTCCGTTGGTTTTCCCAACCAACCGACTATCTTATAAGCACTTGGGTCTTTCATGTAAAACTGTTGGTTTTTGGTATCAATAAACAATATAGCATTTCCTTGCCATTCTGGTATTTTGGTACTTTGGTATATTGGTATGGTGTTTTAGTATGATGTTGGTTGACATTGATGTTTAATGTACTGTTCATACCATTGATAATAACTTCTATTCTATACATTTTGCTTATATAACCATTCTACAGCGGACTGTCACGAGCCGTGAATAAAATATATTTGAAATATACTATGATTTAATTATTAATTAATTCTTCATTTAATTACACTAATTGATATAAATAATATTAAAAATAATATAATATAATTAATTAATAACATATTATTGAACAATATATTGATTAATCTATAATATTAATCTATATATAAATAATCAATATAATATTAATCTACATATAATTAATCAATATAATATAAATTAATAATATTAATCAATATAATTTTAATAATAACAATCAATATATACCAAAGCCATAACCGATTAATAATAGCCTATCCATAAATCAATATGTATCGATAAACATAATAAATAAATCAATATATATTAACAAAGCCATAACCGATAAATAAATATGCATTAACAATAGTCTATTCCAAGCAACGTGGAAAGGTCACGTCGGGTCAACAATGTATATATATAATTATGAGATGGGGGAACAAGGGAAGGAGGACATGTCACAGGAGACGGATAAAAGGAATGGAGAAGATGACAAGATCTGGCAACCAACACATCAATTAGCATCGAAGTAATATTTCTAAACGCAAAGACTCTCGAATGAAGAAATTATGAATCACATGATCAGGTGACGTGTTTCATGGAATAAGGGTGTGTCTCTTCGTAGATGAAGAAAGGGGAACACCATGCCCATAAGGATAATATATAAACACAACTCCCTTTGGACTGAACGAGGTATTCAAGTCATCGAATAGAGGGAAGAGAAAGTTAGAAGTAGACAGGGAATAAGAATGATCAACACAGAGGAGAGAAATCAAAATAAAAAATATACATAGGGTGAATTAAATACACAAGTAATTATCGTATAATATGGCGAAGCATAAAGGGTCAAGCATACAGATTGAATAGGAGAAGAGCTGACCAATATACAATGGTAAGGTAACCCCATTAATATATCAATGATTGTCTTGGAATAAGGTTAAACTTGTAAGAAAATAAGATCTGACCGATAAGGGAGAAAGCAACTAAGAATTACATCTAGCCATCATCGAATGGAATGCTCAATATAGAACAGAAATGAATGTGGAAATAATATATATATTTTGGAAGCTATACGATTGCTAGTAAGCAACATATGACACTACTCATGAATCATCACGTATCAATAAGGAATCATATATAAAGGTTGATACGAATTAGGAACCATACACCAATTAAGTGGTATATTATAACCTATATAGTAGATGGAAATCTATATACGAATCAGAATTCCATTGGTATGGCATTTAGATATAGATCAATAATAAGGAATCAGTCATATACATATTCCTGAAAGGATCTAATGATATATTTGAACTATATATATCTGAGTGTTATATATGAATGATCTAAATCGAAATCATAATATATATAAATATATATATATATATATATTATATGAATATATTTGAATATTCTATGATATATTCTGAATGACTATATCGATTATAAGAATGAATTAATACATGACTATCAATAAGAGAAATCAGAACTATATATAAGTTATGTTATATATATTTGTTTATATATTCATCATATAAAATATTAATATATACTTTGTCACATCTTTAATAACTCACTAAACACTATTAAGAAACTAGGGAGTTTGTGTAGGAAGAGGCGGGTAAATTGGTCACATGATGGAAAGATCCCAAGATAGGTAGTGTTGGCATCACTAACTGGTAAATTCTCTACCGGTGTAAGTGTTGTCATTGTTTGGCAAAAGAGGAGAGATTTGATCTCTATTATAGAGGGGACTCTTCACCAAGAAAGACTGAGAAACCGGTCACTACACTAAAGCATCAACAGAGAAGAGTGTATCCTAGTATCAACCAAGGACCGCCCTCAAACCGGTATAGACAAGTACAAACAACCGCATATCCAACAAGTGTCTATAACACAACCGGTAAGAATAGTACAACCGGTAATCTGCTCCACCAAGGGCATGTACTTGGTATTTAGCATAAAAGACTCAAACCGATATATGATAAGACCCCGGTATGAACCGAGGAAGACAAAACTCAACCGCTATATCATAAGACTTCGGTATGAACCGAGAAAGTCATAGTCAACTGTCTGATCCAACCAACTCTGATTGACAGGGTTTTGTTGCAGTAAATCCGTGTGATCTTGAGTTGTCTTGGCAATCGGTTTAAGGCGCAAGTAAAAGGAGTTAAAGCCTGAATCAATGGTTTCTTGCAACGTGACTGAAGGAGTTATGGTCGGATTCAGTGGCTTTTACTCAAGAAGTTATCTCCTATGAAGGAAAGTTGCCTGGCACGCAACTATTGCTTTCTTCATAGAACTAGAGAATGTAGCGGATGTCTATTCAGCGAACCAGTGCTCTGCTGGGTAATGTAATCAAAGGATCTCAAGATTAGGTCGTGCATTTCAAGCGCAGTCAAAGCAACACAACTCTATATATTCTTATGACTGTCAAGAATAAAAGTTGCCTTCATTCTGCCGAGAAAAAGAGTGAGCCTATATGCTACAGAAGCAAAGGTTAGAGAAGTATCAAGGGTTGGAGAAAATCAACAGAGTAAAAGTTGTGCAATTTAGCACAACAATAGCTGAGAATACACCTGTGTCAATTGGTGATAATTCTCAGAGGAGCACAAATAGAGATCACATCTGGCTAAGGAAGAGTCTTCTGTAAAGATCTTATTTCTATTGTTTTCTAGCAAACTACAATAGACAAATCCCATTATTTGGGTGCACTCTAACAGGTCCCTTGTATCAAAATCCCTTAACCGGGTGACATCTTTTAAGGTCTTTGAAGTCCCTTAACCGGGCAGGTCTTAGCAGATCTTACTGTAATAAATCCCTTAACCGGATCGCACCTAGCAAGTGCGTTTTATCCCTTGACCAGGCAAGCCCTTAACAGGGCGTACTTCAGAAAAGTACAAATATTGTGAGGTCTCCTCACACCGTGGTTCTCACCCTAACAGTGTTTCCACGTGATAAATCCTATGTCACTCTGTGCTTGTTCACTTACTATTTTGTTTGCTTAGAACTGTTTGCTTTAAGTGCTGTAAGTTTACTTCACTGATTTTAAAAAAAGAGGGCAAAGAAAAAGTTTCTTTTTTTGTGCTGATTCACCCCTCCCCTCTCAGCACCCGTCGGGACTATCAGGTAGAACCTTGAGGGAATCCACTTGGAGACTGCACATGTGTCCTAGCACCGTAAATCTTCCATCTTTCTTAAAGATCTGTGATTAGGGGTAATGTAAGGAATTAGAGCTTAAGTATATATTATGATTTAGAGATTATTATTAACATAATATGATTTGAATGCTTAAATATGCATGATAGTTGTTGATTACAATCCCTAAGTATGATTCAAACCCAAAAAGGGGAATTTTAGAACAAATCAAGAAAGGGTCCAAAAAGGGATCATTACAAGAAAGGTTTGGCTAAAGATGAGTTCACCCAAGAAGTCATCCGACTGACAGAAGGAGAAAAGGACTGTGGTTACTTGCTTTGGGAGGAATGGAAGATGGATCGGGATTAGAGTGGAATGCATGAGGGATTGTTTGAAAAGGGACAACTAAGATGGGAGGAAGAGAAGAGAATGACAATAGATGAGACTTTTGAAAGGAGAGGAGATCTAGTTGGAATGGAAAGCCAAATAGACAAAAAGAAAAGCCCAAGAATGATGTGTATGCATGATTCTAATGAAAATTACATAATGAGAACTCTAGATAGAGAGCTAATGATTAATGCTTGAGGGAAAGTTGATGAAAGGGGTGCACTTGCAGATTGAGAGAAAGGTTTAAAATCACAACAAAGCGTGGACAGGGAGAGTCAGTTCGAGAGATCCTTGAAGGACAGAGCAGTGAAACCTGGGGAGGTGGAATTTGTTCAGATTTTGATGGAAGAGGAGGCTAAAGATTATGACGGTAAGAGTTGCCCTTTGGATAAGGAAATAACCCAGAATGGGGTGACCTTTAAGGATATCCCTATCTCTCCTATAAGAAACTTGGATAGCTCCTTTGATGGGGTAAGAGATTCTAGTGGTGAAGCGGTGGATTTAGGATCGGAATCTGAGATAGAGGATGAGTAGGAGGATGGAGATTTCTTAGGCATAGAGGATAAGGTTAGGATTTCAGATAAGCGGTCTCTGTAACAGACCTCAGCTCAAAATGGTAAGATAAAGATTGGTGAACAGAAGAAAAGAGGGTGTACAAACAATACGATAGGACTAGCTATGGTGGGAAGTGCATCTAGCCAAAGTAAACTTTTGAGATCGGGAAAAGGCATAGCCTTTTCCCAAAAGCCATGAAGCTCCAATCGTGGAATGTCAGGGGTTGCAATGCCCCTAACAAAGTGCTCTTGATCAAGAGATGTTTTGATCAAACGAGACCAAATTTAGTATTGTTACAAGAAACAAAAATCAAGGAGCTAGATTTTACTATGCTTAGTAGGTGTTTTAGTAGATGGCAGTGTCAGTTGGTTGGAGCTCAAGGTGCCTCAGGGGCTCTGGGTGCTCTGTGGAATGTCTCCAAAATGGATGTGGATGTGGTTAGACAAGAGAGATCCTGGCAATGGTTAAGAGTGGGATCAAAACAGCTTCATCTAAGGCTTCCAGTAATCAATGTTTATGGGCCAAACAATAGTCTTTAGAAGAGGGCTTTATGGCTGGAAATATCTGAGATTTTACCCAGCAATCAAAATGAGATGTTTATCTTAGGGGGAGACTTTAATGCTCTTCTAAAACTGGTTGATAAATTGAGGGGTGTGGTTGGTTGGGTCCAAGTCAACAAGACTTTAATAGTTTTGTTTTAAATAATGGTCTCATTGAGATCTCGTTCAAAAAAGGGGATTTCAGATGGACTGGGCTGGCTTCTTGAATATAGCGGAAAAGCTGGATAGGTTTTTGGTGGCAGGTGATTGGGCTGAGAACAATGAATGTGTGAGGCTTAGATGCTCCCAATAACGGGCTCAGATCATTATCCTATTAGTTTGAGGATTCAAGAAGATGCTGTTCCAAATCGGTGTCCATTCAAGTTTGAAGCAATGCGGTTCTAGGCCGATGATTTCAAGGGCTTGGTCAGGGATTGGTGGTTAAATGCCCCAAAGAGAACCGGTAATAAGGCTTTTATTCTCTTCAAGAATTTACAGTTTTTAATGGAGAAACTTAAACAATGGAATCAAGAGCATTATAAAAACATTTCTGTTGAGAAGTTTAATTTAGAGCAGGCCTTGAACTCTCTATATGAAAAGGTGATTGAAGATGGGATGGATGAGTTTGATTTAAATTTGGAGAAACAATTGAACAAGGAATATGATGAAATCTTAGCTAGAGAGGAAGTATTTTGGAGGCAGAAATCTAGGGAAACATGGTTGAAAGATGGTGATAGGAATACCAATTTTTTCATAATTCAGTCAAGGTTAGGAGGGCAAGTAACAAAATTTTCTCAGTTAAAGATGCTAATGGTGAGGAGTTAAGGGATATGAAGGAAATAAATCAAGAGGCAGTTAGATTTTTCTCAAACACAACAGAGGGAGTTGGTGTGGAGGCTCAATTGGTTACTGAGGTATTAGAGGTCATTCCTCCAAACATCACTGAGGCCCAAAATAAAATGCTAATGGTAGAGGTAACTTTAGATGAGGTCAAAAGGGCATTATTTGGGCTGGGTGGAGATAAGGCCCCAAGGCCAGATGGTTTCCCAACTATGTTCTTTCAGCAAATGTGGGAGATTTTTGCCCAAGATTTACATGAGGTAGTAGAAGAATCGAGGAGAGATGGATTCATACTTAAGGACTTAAATAATACATTTATAGCTTTGGTGCCAAAAAGAGCAGAGATAAATTCTTT